>JAUCMX010000017.1:21423898-21433898 GCA_033459395.1 Hemibagrus guttatus
CATCAAAATTCTCAGAGCAAAAATTGCATCTGTTGTGCTCTTTCTGGGCATGAAGCCATACTGTTGCTCACAAATTTCCACTACCTTCCTTAACCTAGCTTCCACTACTCTTTCCCTTAGCTTCATTGTATGGCTCATCAACTTTATCCCCCTATAGTTGCTGCAACTCTGCACGTCACCCTTATTCTTAAAGATCGGCACTAACACACTTCTTCCCATTCCTCAGGCATCCTCTCACTCTTTAAAACCCTGTTGAACAAACTAGTCAAAAATTCCACAGCTGCCTCTCCTAGACACTTCCAGACCTCCACCGGGATGTCGTCAGGACCAACTGCCTTTCCACTTTTCATCCTCTTCAAAGCCTTCCTGACTTCATCCTTTCTAATCTTATCTACTTTCTGTTCCACAGAGTTCAGCCCTTCTCCTCTTTTTTCCCTCTCATTTTCCTCATTCATCAGCTCCTCAAAGTATTCCTTCCATCTCCTCTGTACACTCTCCTCACTTGAGAGCACCCTTCCATCTATGTCCTTAATAACTCTAACTTGCTGCACATCCTTCCCATCTCAATCCCTCTGCCTAGCTAACCTGTACAAGTCCTTCTTTCCTTCTCTAGTGTCTAACCTAGTGTACAACTCGTCATATGCCTTCTGCTTGGCCTTAGACACCTCCCTCTTCACTCTGCGCTGTAACTCCTTGCATTCCTGTCTATTCTCTTCAGTCCTGTCCATGTCCCACTTCTTCTTGGCTAACCTCTTCCTCTGGATACTATCCTGAACTTCCTCATTCCACCACCAAGTCTCCTTATCTTCTTTCCTCCTTCCAGATGACACACCCAGCACCTTTCTCCCTGTCTCCCTGATCACTTCTGCTGTAGTTTCCCAGTCATCTGGCAGCAATACCTGACCACCCAGAGCCTGCCTCAACTTCTGTCTAAATTCCTCACAACATTCCTCCTTTTTCAGCTTCCACCACTTGGTTTTCTTCTCTATCTTTGACCTCTTCTTCTTACAGACCAACAAAGTCATCCTACACACCACCATCCTATGCTGTCTGGCTACACTCTCTCCCACTACCACTTTACAGTCACTAATCTCTTTCAGATTGCCTCTTCTACATAGGATGTAGTCTACCTGTGTGCTCCTACCTCCACTCTTGTAAGTCACTCTATGCTCCTCCCTCTTCTGAAAATAAGTGTTAACCACAGCCATGTCCATCCTCTTAGCAAAGTCCACTACCATCTGTCCTTCTAGGTTCCTTTCCTTAACTACAAACTTGCCCATCACCTCCTCATCACCTGTGTTCCCCTCACCAACATGTCCATTAAAATCCGCTCCTATCACCACTCTCTCACCCGTGGGAATACTCTCCATCACCTCATCTAATTCACTCCAGAATCTCTCTTTCTCCTCTAACTCACAGCCTACCTGTGGGGCATAACCACTAACAACATTCAACATCACCCCTTCAATCTCTAACTTCAGACTCATCACCCTGTCTGACACTCTCTTCACCTCCAGAACATTCCTCACAAACTCCTCCTTCAGGACCACACCTACCCCATTTCTCTTACTATCCACACCATAATAAAACAGCTTGAATCCTGCTCCTATACTACGAGCCTTGTTACCCTTTCACCTGGTCTCCTGTACACACAGTATATCCACCTTCCTTCTCTCCATCATATCAGCCAGCTCTCTACCTTTCCTGTCATAGTACCAACATTCAGAGTTCCTATTCTCAGTCCTAAACTCTTATCTTTCCTTTTCTCTCTCTGTCTGTGCACTCTCCTCCCTCCTCTACTTCTTCGACCAACAGTAGCCCAATTTCCACCGGCGCCCTGTAGGTCAACGGCGCCGATGGCGGTCGTTGTTAACCCGGACCGATCCAGTATGAAATTCGTACTGACGATTCTCATGGTTAAATTTGGCAATGTTTTACGCCGGATGCCCTTCCTCACGCAACCCTCTCTATTTATCCGGGCTTGGGACCGGCACAGAAGTCACTGGACTGTGAACCCATGGCTAGATTCCTGAAAGTAAACACCAAAATTTAATAATCCCCAAATGTAATACCCAAATGTAATATTTTAATATACAAAGCTATTATTAGATTTAAGATTTTCACCCTGGAAGATAGGTAGAAAAAAAGTGAAAAAACTAAAATAAATAATATACAGTTAAATATTTATTTGATTATGACTGATATTATTATGACTGATTGCAATTTACATAAATTTTGTTCCCCAAGTTAGTATTAATTTTATCTTTACATTTATTCATTCATTGTCTACCGCTTATCCGAACCATTCTCGGGTCACGGGGAGCCTGTGCCTCCATCTCAGGCGTCATAGGGCATCAAGGCAGGATACACCCTGGACAGAGTGCCAACCCATCGCAGGGCACACACACACACTCATTCACTCACACACTACGGACAATTTAGAGATGCCAATCAACCTACAATGCATGTCTTTGGACTGGGGGAGGAAACCGGAGTACCCAGAGGAAACCCCCGGGGCACGGGGAGAACATGCAAACTCCACACACACGGCAGAGGCGGGAATCGAACCCCCAACCCTGGAGGTGTGAGTCAAACGTGCTAACCACTAAGCCGCCGTGCCCCTTTATCTTTACATTAGTGGTCCAAATATTTTTTTAAGCTTAATTTACATTTTTTTAATGAAAAAAAGATAAAAAATTATTATTATTATTTTTAAAAAAACATACTAATCCATCCCCTGCTCTCAGTATCTCACCTTAAATACTAAATTCCATTAATTTTGCGAGATTTCCATCTTCAGGTGAATGGAGACGAGACTAACCAATCACACATAAGCTCATCTCTCTCTCTCTCTCTCTCTCTCTCTCTCTCTCTCTCTCTCTCTCTCTCTCTCTCTCTCTCTCTCTCTCTCTCTGTGCTTAATGTGATTTTTACTGTTTCTCTCAGCAGTGTCGACATTCGTCTCGTTTTTCATGGATTATCTGCTCCAGACGTTTTTCTTCTCATTGCCATGGAGAGTCTCATATCTGCTTTTAATGCTTCTCTTAATGTTTAGTCAATAAAAAAGCACTTTATTCTTTAATTATTTATTTTTTCCTGTGACCTTACCAAGAAGTCAAACTTTCTCTGTAAGTTTCTCTTTGTACACAACTAAAATAATGAACTTTAAAAAAGGTTGTATTTAGCGTCATGGAGTCACTTCTTTCGCAGAATTCTTTATATTTCTTTCTTTCTTTTTTAATAAAGAAATATCATTGCTTTTATTTAAAACATTGCATGTGAACGATGAAAGCTAGCCATCGTTACAAATACCACACTCTTCCTCTCTCTGTCTATCTTTCTCTCCATACTTTCCCAATTCTCTCTCTCTCTCTGACTCTTTCTCTGACTTTGTCTTTTCTTTCTGTTGTCTTTCTCTCTGTCTTTATTTCTCTTTCTGTCCCTCTCTCTGTCTGTCTTCCTTTCTCTCTTTCTGTCTTTCTCCCTCCATACTCTCTCTCTCTCTCTCCCATCTGTCTTTCAGCTATCTCTCTGTCTGTCTCTTTCTCTGTCTCTCTTTCTCTCTCCCTCTCATTTCATCTCTCCATCTCTTTCTGGCTGGACTCCAGTGCTGCAGTGCTGTATCAGTACATGGCAGAGGAGTGGGAGTAAAGAAAGGAGCTAAGATCATTAGCACACCGTCTGTGTGTGTGTGTGTGTGTGTGTGTGTGTGTGTGTGTGTGTGTGTGTGTGTGTGTGTATCAATCCCAGGCAGTACCATAAACCGGTGTGCATATGGAGCATTAGCCAGGAGCATGGTAGTGTGTGGGTCAGTGAACGCTGACCCCGCCCACTTTAACAGCTTCTTTACTTCCGGAAGTTTCTCTTTCCTTTAGCACCTCCACAAACAGTTTAGAAAATCCCTATACATGAAGAGTTTAAACACTGACACCGAGCTGCAAGATCGTATACAATCCCGATTCCATAAAAGTTGGGACACTGTACAAATTGTGAATAAAAACAGAATGCAATGATGTGGAAGTTTCAAATTTCAATATTTTATTCAGAATACAACATAGATGACATATCAAATGTTTAAACTGAGAAAATGGATCATTTTAAGGGAAAAATAAGTTGATTTTAAATTTCATGGCATCAACACATCTCAAAAAAGTTGGGACAAGGCCATGTTTCCCACTGTGTGGCATCCCCTCTTCTTTTTATAACAGTCTGCAAACGTCTGGGGACTGAGGAGACAAGTTGCTCAAGTTTGGGAATAGGAATGTTGTCCCATTCTTGTCTAATACAGGCTTCTAGTTGCTCAACTGTCTTAGGTCTTCTTTGTCGCATCTTCCTCTTTATGATGCGCCAAATGTTTTCTATGGGTGAAAGATGTGGACTGCAGGCTGGCCATTTCAGTACCCGGATCCTTCTTCTACGCAGCCATGACGTTGTAATTGATGCAGTATGTGGTCTGGCATTGTCATGTTGGAAAATGCAAGGTCTTCCCTGAAAGAGACGACGTCTGGATGGGAGCATATGTTGTTCTAGAACT
The DNA here is from genome assembly GCA_033459395.1 of Hemibagrus guttatus. Lineage (NCBI taxonomy): Eukaryota > Metazoa > Chordata > Actinopteri > Siluriformes > Bagridae > Hemibagrus > Hemibagrus guttatus. Next base: position 21,428,433 of record JAUCMX010000017.1, read on the forward strand.
TGGATATACCTTTCAGCATTGATGGTGCCTTTCCAGATGTGTAAGCTGCCCATGCCACACGCACTCATGCAACCCCATACCATCAGAGATGCAGGCTTCTGAACTGAGCGCTGATAACAACTCGGGTTGTCCTTGTCCTCTTTAGCCCGGATGACATGGCGTCCCAGTTTTCCGAAAAGAACTTCAAATTTTGATTGGTCTGACCACAGAACAGTTTTCCACTTTGCCACAGTCCATTTTAAATGAGCCTTGACCCAGAGAAAACGCCTGCGCTTCTGGATCATGTTTAGATATGGCTTCTTTTTTGACCTATAGATTTTTAAAGCCGGCGACGGCGAATGGCACGGAGGATTGTGTTCACCGACAATGTTTTCTGGAAGTATTCCTGAGCCCATGTTGTGATTTCCATTACAGTAGCATTCCTGTATGTGATGCAGTGCCGTCTAAGGGCCCGAAGATCACGGGCATCCAGTATGGTTTTCCGGCCTTGACCCTTACGCACAGAGATTGTTCCAGATTCTCTGAATCTTTGGATGATATTATGCACTGTAGATGATGATAACTTCAAACTCTTTGCAATTTTTCTCTGAGAAACTCCTTTCTGATATTGCTCCACTATTTTTGGCCGCAGCATTGGGGGAATTGGTGATCCTCTGCCCATCTTGACTTCTGAGAGACACTGCCACTCTGAGAGGCCCCTTTTTATACCCAATCATGTTGCCAATTGACCTAATAAGTTGCAAATTGGTCCTCCAGCTGTTCCTTATATGTACATTGAACTTTTCCGGCCTCTTATTGCTACCTGTCCCAACTTTTTTGGAATGTGTAGCTCTCATGAAATCCAAAATGAGCCAATATTTGGCATGACATTTCAAAATGTCTCACTTTCAACATTTGATATGTTATCTATATTCTATTGTGAATAAAATATAAGTTTATGAGATTTGTAAATTATTGCATTCCTTTTTTATTCACAATTTGTACAGTGTCCCAACTTTTTTGGAATTGGGTTTGTACTTAGATTTTTAAAATGAAAGAGAAGGTTTAAGGGTGGAAGACTGAGCGCTCAGTGAACACGGCATTACTGATGACCTTGTGGTAAAGTAAGGACTAAAACACTGTGTGTGGTGCTGTTAGAGGAAATTAATCAGTGTTATAGTGCAGTGCTGAAGAGGAGTTACAGTCTTCATTCAGAAGATGATTCATTTCCAATAACAGAATGTCCTGAAGTCATTTTATAATCATTGCAATTTGCCAATGATTAAAATTTTCTATATATAATAGAAGTAACACATGCATTTTACCCATTTACAGTTACATTTAATGTTGTGGAACAGCTGTTCTCACTTCTCAGCAGCTATAAACACTCATTACTATAGAAACGCTAACCTATAGTGATATGTGACGTATGTATTTGCTGTGTGTGTGTGTGTGTGTGTGTGTGTGTGTGTGTGTGTGTGTGTGTGTGTGTGTGTGTGTGAGTCAGTTCATGTGGTTTGCAGAAAGGTATCTGTCTGTACCTTGCGCATTTATAGGTGGGTATATATATTTATATATATATATATATATATATATATGCATGTGTGTGTGTAGGTGTGTGTATTTCACCGCTGTTTTAGTTTCTCTACTGAACACACATGCAGATCAAAAGGTGATGTAGCAGTAGAGAGATGAAAATGTCAAAAACTGAGAAGTAAGATTATAAACACACACACCCCTTTTCTATGTGGTCAAACAGTAAATGATGTCACGCATTTTTTGGTAGAGATTTTTAAAGTGATATTCATACACAAATACACTCTCACTCACACACTCAGACACACACACACACACACACGCACACACACACCTGTGACTCATACACACATCCATCTGTAACTCAAACACACGCCCACCTGTAACTCAAACACACGCCCACCTGTAACTCAAACACACACCAACCTGTAACTCAAACACACCCACCTGTAACTCAAACACACACCAACCTGTAACTCAAACACACCCACCTGTAACTCAAACACACCCACCTGTAACTCAAACACACCCACCTGTACCTCAAGCACACACCAACATGTAACTCAAGCACACACCAACCTGTAACTCAAACACACACCAACCTGTAACTCAAACACACCCACCTGTAACTCAAACACACCCACCTGTAACTCAAACACACCCACCTGTACCTCAAGCACACACCAACATGTAACTCAAGCACACACCAACCTGTAACTCAAACACACACCAACCTGTAACTCAAACACACCCACCTGTAACTCAAACACACCCACCTGTAACTCAAACACACCCACCTGTACCTCAAGCACACACCAACATGTAACTCAAGCACACACCAACCTGTAACTCAAACACACCCACCTGTAAGTCAAACACACGCCAACTCATAACTCAAACATTCCCACCTGCAACACAAATGCACACTCACCTGTAACTCAAACAAGCCAACGTGTAACTTAAACACGCCCACCTGAAACTCAAACACACCCACCTGTAACTCAAACGTTCAAAGGCACACCTCTAAACAATAATGTATAGATCTGTGAACTAATTCCATAGACAGCCAGATAGAAAGAACACAGAAAGAAAGAAAGAAAGAAAGAAAGAAAGAAAGAAAGAAAGAAAGAAAGAAAGAAAGAAAGAAAGAAAGAAAAGAAGGAAAGCAAGCAAGAAAGAAAGGAAAGAAGGAAAGCAAGAAAGAAAGAAAGAAAGAAGGAAGGAAGGAAGGAAGGAAGGAAGGAAGGAAGGAAGGAAGGAAGGAAGGAAGGAAAGAAAGAAAGAAAGAAAGAAAGAAAGAATATATGTAAATCTATTCTGTTTATACATTCAATAGCATATTTACATAGATTTGAAAAAAAACGAAATGAATTAAAACACAATAGACTGCTATGTCTTTTTTGATTGCAATGTAATAAATTCCAGTAGTGTGTGTGTGTGTGTGTGTGTGTGTGTGTGTGTGTGTGTGTGTGTGTGTGTATGTGTGTGTGTGTGCGTGTGTGTGTGTATGTGTATTTGGGTAGTTGGGCGTATCGTGTCGCTTCTGCAGTTGTATCCAGTTTCCTCTCAGCACTTTTCCTCAGGGAGAGATCACTGGACAAACACACACACACACACACACACACACACACACACACACACACACACACACACAGACACACACACACACATACACCAATGCATACAAATAGCCCCACTCGGAGACTTCCTGCCACAAAGTGTGTGTGAGATGCCAGCTGTAGATCTCGTCCACAGTGGAGCACTTTAATGGAGTCCAACCTGCTCTGATTATTCTCACGTATACACATACAGAGAGAGAGACAGGGATAGAGAGAGCAAGAGAGAGAGAGAGAGAGAGAGAGTATTGGGAAAGTATGGAGAGAGAGCGAAACGACAGAGAGAGGAAAACAGACAGAGAGAGGGACAGAAAGAAAGTAAGAGCACGAAAGACAGAGAGAAAGAGAGCAAAAAATGATATAGAGACAGAGATAAATAGAAAGAGACACAGAGAAAAAGTGAGAGTGAAAGAGAGAGAGAGAGACAGAAATAGAGACGTAAAGAAAGAGAAGAAGACAGACAGAGAGATGAACAGAACCAGAAAGAAAGAGCAATAAAGACAGAGAAAGAGGTCAAGAGAAAGACAGCAGAAAAAGAGAGACAAACAGAAAGAGAGAGATAAAGATTCAAGATTCAAAGAGAGAGATTTGTCAGTCTATCTGTTTTTCCTGTCTTTCTCTATGCTTTTTCCTCTTTCTAACTTTCGTTCTTTCTTCCTCTCTTTCCAGTCTATTTATCACTCTTTTACACTTCTGTCTGTATTCCCTCTCTTTTCACCCTTCCTAATGTAACTCTTGCTTTTTCTCTCTTCATCCCTCTTTCGCTCCTGCCCTCGTTCCATGACCTTGTGGTCAGCCCAATTAACACATACATGAGCCATGTTTAGATCCTGTCTGCTTGTGTCATCTGTGTCCAACATGCAGTCCTGACAGCCAATCACATCTCACCCTGCTCTATCGGGCTCAGGCCGTCTCCTCGCCTCTGATTGGCTGATTGACATGTCCGTCAGAGCGAACTAACACTGTGTCCCTCCAGTAACACAGAAACTGTCCAATTTATTGTGCAATGTCAAATTTGTCAAACAGACATCTGGTGAAATGAGGTCACCTCCCAGTCTCTCTCTCTCTCTCTCTCTCTCTCTCTCTCTCTCGCTCTCTCTCTCTCTCAGGTTGTTTAAGGTAGTGTGGGATGGCAGCCATATGTAATTAACTTTGACCCTGTTGAGGACATCTCCACAGACGTTGAAATAGCCACACCTTCCTTCATTTCTTTCTTTCTTTCTTTCTTTCTTTCTTTCTTTCTTTCTTTCTTTCTTTCTTTTTTTCTTTCTTTCTTGTTTTCCTTCTTTCTTTCTTGCTTGCTTTCCTTCTTTCCTTTCTTTCTTTCTTGCTAGCTTTCCTTCTTTCCTTTCTTTCTTTCTTGCTTTCCTTCTTTCCTTTCTTTCTTTCTTTCTTTCTTTCTTTCTTTCTTTCTTTCTTTCTTTCTTTCTTTCTTTCTTTCTGTCTTGCTTGCTTTCTTGCTTTCCTTCTTTCTTTCTTTCTTTCTTTCTTTCTTTCTTTCTTTCTTTCTTTCTTTCTTTCTTTCTTTCTTTCTTTCTCTCTTTCTTTCTTTCTTTCTTTCTTTCCTTCCTTTTTCTTTCAACCCTGCTATATAACCTTCTTCACCCATTTTCTATACTATCTTTCCTTCCATCCTTTTTTCTTTCCCTTCCTCCAAGTTGCTGTCCTCTTTCATTTATTATTATATTTCATTCATTTTTGTCCTTTTTTTTTTTTTTTTTTTTACTTTTTTCCCCCATTTTTTTCATTTACCTTTTTTCTTTTTTCATTTCCCTGCTATTTCTTTTCCTTTCTTCTCTTTGTATTTTGCTTCCATATTTCTATCCATTACTTTTCTTCATTTCTGATTTACCCTTCATTTTTTCCTTTCTTCAGCCTATAGAAGTGTTTCTTTATATCTTTTCTTTTTAATTCATCTGCTCACCCCTTCTCCTTTCCTATTTCTTTTTCCTATTTTCTCTTTTTCTTCCATGTTCCCTTCTTCTTTTCCTTCCTTCATACTTAGCTTTTTTGCATCTTCGTCTCTATTTTGTTCACTTGATTCTTTTCCTTATTTTCAATACTTTCAATTCTATTCTTATAATTTACTCGACCTTTTTTTTCCTTCTATCCACTCATCTTTTATTTTTTCATGTTTCCATTCTTTTCATTCTCTCTATTTCACCAATCCCACTCTATATCCTTTCTATACTTCTTTCTCCTTTTTCCCCCTCCTTCCCTTTTCACTTTTTCCCTCTTTGCTTCTCATGATTTCCTTTCAGATATCTCTTTCTACCTCATTTTTTCTCTGTCCTTCCAACTTTATATTGTTTAATGAACAATTGCATAATTAATA
>JAUCMX010000017.1:21436398-21463898 GCA_033459395.1 Hemibagrus guttatus
AAAGACAGGAAAACTCATCTGGCGGTTCGAATTAGCGCTAACGGCGATTAACGGCGGGACGCAGGGAGAGAAACAGATCAGCCTTCTGAAACTTTGTGAAAGAGAACACAAAGAAGGAAAACACAAAGAAAGAAGAAGCCAAAAAGAAGAAAGCTTGAAAATGAAAGAATTAGTAAGATAGTTTTGCCAAGTGTGTGGCTTTGTGGTGTTGTTTGGTGTCGAAAGTTTGAGTGTTTCATTTTCCACTTCAGCTACGTAGCTTAAAAGTAATGAAAGACAAAAATAGCCACAATATTTCTGTCCATTCTGAAAACTTGACAATGTGTAAGTTATTGTCATATATAAACATGACGAAAACTTCACTGTGCAGCACAAATGCTTAGATTTAAGGGTTGTTTTGTAGAAATTAAGCAAATGTGTGAGTTTAGGCCTGAACAGAATGCTGCTCTCAGCACTTCCTTTAGCATTTGTGTCTACTATTCAAGACGCTACTCTGTCCTAGCTCCTCTCTGCCTCCATCTACGGCTCAGATGTCATTTGTTTTTTTCCTGGGGCATTGAAGGTCAGCAGCGGGGGCTAACCTTGACCAGACAGAGAATCAGACATGGATGGATGAAGGGAAGTAAAGAGTAAGTAAAAACAAGGAGCACAGGGACACATCCCTAGCTTTAGTATCTATCTTTCTTTCTCTTTCATACAGTAGATTCTGTCTCGGAGCATCAGCTCACCTCTGGAAGATAAAGTTCAGTCTATTCACATCTGCCATCCAAAAGCTGTGAACTGAGTCAGGAGTGTTAGGGCCAGAATGTGACATTGACATCGAATGTGACATTCTTTGACATCGAAAGTCAGTTTGAATTGAACCCTGGTGAGTTCTCCTCCTCAGCGAGGTTCCACTTGGTAACCGTCTGAGCGTGGTGGTCTCCTAATGATCTAACATGGTTCTATCGCACTGCCACCTTTTTAATACCCCTAGGCTATGTTTTTATCCCTGAGAACCCTGCCTTAGATGGTCTGTCAAATCTATTTAGTTAAGTACTATGATAGAGAACATTATTTTGACCACAGCCTCTATACCTTTTAACAATGATCTCTACTTTTGAAAACTCAGATTTAAGTTTAGGGTATAGGGAGAGGTCCTGAGGGATCTATAGACATGCTGAAAAGGCCAAAGTATTTTGATAGAATATAAATTTTCTTGTAGGTCTAAATATCACTGATATTTAAAGCAAAGCACACACTGGTAGTGGCTTAAAAACAAATATATGAGGCAAATTGTTGTTTTTTCGTCTGCTTTCTGTTCGGGGTCTCTACAACAGATCATTTGGTCCGCATGTTTCGATTTGGCACAGGTTTTACGCCAGATGCCCTTCCTGACACAGCCCTCCCATTTAATCCAGGCTTGGGACCGGCACTGAGAGTTAACCCTTCAAGTGGCCAGGTTCGCGCCCTGCCTATGAATTGAACCTAGGCTACAGCAATTTGAGTGCGGGATCCAGCCTCTGGACCACCAGGAGGCATATGTGTGTCAAATTGATTGAAAGAATTTATCTAAAGTGCCTCATTTGTTTTTTTGCTTTAACGGTGTCTTGTGTTGGACTTGTCATGAGTCGATCAGTGTCAAATGATAAAAATCACCACTAGCAGCTTCACAGACACAGATTCAAAGCGGAAAAGCTGAAACCGTGGTAACGTTTCTCTTTTTGCACAGATCAAACATTGCACCATGGGTTTTCAGTGAACTAATTTGCAAACTCATTTTCTCTCGACGTTACTCCTGACGAGATGCACAGCAGTACCCGCACTATTCTCAAACACCCTCCCACACACTCACACACACAAATACACAGCTATTTGAAAGTTTGAACTGTATTAGTAAAATCACTCCTGTTCATCATAAGGCCAAAATTTCATTAAACCAATAAAAAGTCAGTAAATCAAAACAAGATACATTTGTAGGACTTAGCTGCAGAGCATTGACTACATTGAAAATCCTGGCATCATCGAGAGAAGAGCCTGACATCAATATGCATGTCTCAATTTAGCAGAGTGGCGGCTAGATGACAGGAATCTGGTGCTATTGATCAAAGTAACAACAAAACACAGTATCATGAGTGTCACTGCACAGACAGCATGGATTGACAAAATGGTACAAGCAAAGCCAGAACCTTGTAATTACCACAACAGAGCCAAGAATCCCAATGTTTTGAAGAAGGACAATGATCAGGAATCCTGGTGTCGTTTTAGCCATTTAAATGTGCATGATAAATCTCATGACTGCAAGTTCATTACACATTCTATATGTGTGTATTGATGTCAGTTTTTAGATCTCTGAGATTGAGGGAGTTCTTTGGTACAACTGACAGATCTGTTTTATCTGATGATGTTTCTTCTGTTACTGTACAGCACAGTGGCACTTTTGATCCATCCAGTACTCGTCTCCCTTTTAAAAGGATGTCTACCGTTATTCCTCCTCATAATAGAAATGCATCCTTGGACACTTATTGCAGACTTGTTGAAGCTGATGTTAAGACTCTACTTAAAAATAAAAGATAATATCTTCTTCTTCTTCTTTCAGCTTTTCCCTTCAGGGGTCGCCACAGCGAATCATCTCTCTCCACCTATCCCTATCTTCTGCATCCTCAACACTTGCACCCACTAGCTTCATATCCTCATTAATTCCATCCATATACCTCCTCTTTGACCTTCTTCTTTGCCTCCTGCCTGGCAGCTCCATGTCCAACATTCTCCTACCAATATACTCACTCTCCCTCCTCTGAACATGTCCAAACCATCTTAATCTGGTCTCCCTAACTTTGTCCCCCAAATGACCAACATGAGCTGTCCCTCTGATGTACTCATTCCTAATTCTGTCCAATCTTGTCACTCCCAAAGAGAACCTCAACATCTTCAGCTCTGCTACCTCTAGCTCTGACTCCTGTCTCTTCCTCAGTGACACTGTCTCTAAACCATACAGCATGGCCGGTCTCACCACTGTCCTGTACACCTTCCCCTTGATTCTCGCTGATATTTTCCTATCACACAGAAATCCTGACACCTTTCTCCACCCATTCCAACCTGCCTGCACTCACTTCTTTACCTCTTTCCCACACTCTCCATTACTCTGGACTGTTGACCCCAAGTACTTAAACTCTTGTACCTTCTTCACCTCTTCACCCTGTAACCTTACTGTTCCACTTCCCTCTCTTTCATTCACACACATGTACTCAGTCTTACTACGACTGACTTTCATTCCTCTTCTCTCCAGCGCAAACCTCCACCTCTCCAGGTTTTCCTCCACCTGCTCCCTGCTCTCACTACAGATCACAATGTCATCTGCAAACATCATTGTCCAAGGAGACTCCTGTCTGACCTCCTTTGACACCTGGTCCATCACTATAGCAAACAGGAAGGGGCTCAGAGTCGATCCCTGATGCAGTCCCACCTCCACTTTGAACTCCTCTGTCTGACCTACAACACACATCACCACTGTCCTGCTCCTCTCATACATGTCCTGCACCACTCTGACATACTTCTCTGCTATTCCTGACTTCCTCATACAGTACCACAGCTCTTATCTTGGCACCCTGTCATACGCTTTCTCCAAGTCTACAAACACACAGTGCAACTCCCTCTGACCATCCTTATACTTCTCCATCAAAATTCTCAGAGCAAAAATTGCATCTGTTGTGCTCTTTCTGGGCATGAACCCATACTGCTGATCACGAATTTCCACTACCTTCCTTAACCTACCTTCCACTACTCTTTCCCATAGCTTCATTGTATGGCTCATCAACTTTATCCCCCTATAGTTGCTGCAACTCTGCACGTCACCCTTATTCTTACTAACACACTTCTCCATTCCTCAGGCATCCTCTCACTCTATAAAACCCTGTTGAACAAACTAGTTAAAAATTCCACTGCTGCCTCTCCTAGACACTTCCAGACCTCCACCGGGATGTCGTCAGGACCAACTGCCTTTCCACTTTTCATCCTCTTCAAAGCCTTCCTGACTTCATCCTTTCTAATCTTATCTACTTTCTGTTCCACAGAGTTCACCCCTTCTACTCTTTTTTCCCCTCTCATTTTCCTCATTCATCAGCTCCTCAAAGTACTCCTTCCATCTCCTCTGTACACTCTCCTCACTTGAGAGCACCCTTCCATATCTATCCTTAATAACTCTAACTTGCTGCACATCCTTCCCATCTCGATCCTTCTGCCTAGCTAACCTGTATAAGTCCTTCTCTCCTTCTCTAGTGTCTAACCTAGTGTACAACTCGTCATATGCCTTCTGCTTGGCCTTAGACACCTCCCTCTTCACTCTGCGCTGTAACTCCTTGCATTCCTGTCTATTCTCTTCAGTCCTGTCCATGTCCCACTTCTTCTTGTCTAACCTCTTCCTCTGGATACTATCCTGAACTTCCTCATTCCACCACCAAGTCTCCTTATCTTCTTTCCTACTTCCAGATGACACACCCAGCACCTTTCTCCCTGTCTCCCTTATCACTTCTGCTGTAGTTTCCCAGTCATCTGGCAGCACTACCTGACCACCCAGAGCCTGCCTCAACTTCTGTCTAAATTCCTCACAACATTCCTCCTTTTTCAGCTTCCACCACTTGGTTTTCTTCTCTATCTCTATCTTTGACCTCTTCTTCTTACAGACCATCAAAGTCATCCTACACACCACCATCCTTTGCTGTCTGGCTACACTCTCTCCCACTACCACTTTACAATCACTAATCTCTTTCAGATTGCCTCTTCTACATAGGATGTAGTCTACCTGTGTTCTCCTACCTCCACTCTTGTAAGTCACTCTATGCTCCTCCCTCTTCTGAAAATAAGTGTTAACCACAGCCATGTCCATCCTCTTAGCAAAGTCCACTACCATCTGTCCTTCTAGGTTCCTTTCCTTAACTCCAAACTTGCCCATCACCTCCTCATCACCTCTGTTCCCCTCACCAACATGTCCATTAAAATCCGCTCCTATCACCACTCTCTCACCTGTGGGAATACTCTCCATCACCTCATCTAATTCACTCCAGAATCTCTCTTTCTCCTCTAACTCACAACCTACCTGTGGGGCATAACCACTAACAACATTCAACATCACCCCTTCAATCTCTAACTTCAGACTCATCACCCTGTCTGACACTCTCTTCACCTCCAGAACATTCCTCACAAACTCCTCCTTCAGGACCACACCTACCCCATTTCTCTTACTATCCACACCATAATAAAACAGCTTGAATCCTGCTCCTATACTACGAGCCTTGCTACCCTTCCACCTGGTCTCCTGTACACACAGTATATCCACCTTCCTTCTCTCCATCATATCAGCCAGCTCTCTACCTTTCCCTGTCATAGTACCAACATTCAGAGTTCCTATTCTCAGTCCTACACTCTTACCTTTCCTCTTCTCTCTCTGTCTGTGCACTCTCCTCCCTCCTCTACTTCTTCGACCAACAGTAGCCCAATTTCCACCGGCGCCCTGTAGGTCAACGGCGCCGATGGCGGTTGTTGTTATCCCGGGCCTCGACCGATCCGGTATGAAATTCAGAGTACTGACGATTCGCATGGTTAAATTTGGCAATGTTTTACACCGGATGCCCTTCCTGATGCAACCCTCTTTATTTATCCGGGCTTGGGACCGGCACAGAAGTCACTGGACTGTGACCCCCATGGCTAAATTAAAAAATAAGAGACAATATAATGTATATAATAATTTATCAAAAGCGGAGAGGGATGCTTTACTTGATCTTAAAAGAGACTCTGAAGTGGTTGTGTGTCCTCTGACAAAGGTGGGGCTATAGTGCTTCAACGAACTACAGATTATGAGAAAGAAATTAGAAGACAATTGGATGATCATGTTTTTTATGAACGTTTACCTGCTGACCCTACTAATAATGGATAGAAGAATGGATAGAAGAAGCTAAGACAAAATTTGATGACATATCTCAAATACAGAGCTTACATGCTACGGGTAATAAAACACGACTGGTCAATGGCCCGATTTGTTCTGTTAAATTGCATTGGGTGCAAAATTACATAAAGTTTTATACAGGCATTGGCATAATCATTTCTAGTGATTCTAAATTGTCTCAGATCTTTAAAGACAGCCCTCGCTTGGTTTTTAAATGTCAAAGTAACCTGCGTGACATGCTTGTAAGATCAGAGCCCTTGTCTCACATAGCGAAAACTGTCACTCTTCCTCTTCCTCCTGGTAATTATAAGTGCGACAGTTGTAAAGTAAATCTTTTAGCCATCCACACACTAGCCGCAATATATTGATATGTGGCACAATCAATTTTCACAGTTCATCTACACATGTGGTTTATCTTATCCGTTATCCGTGTGGTCTCGCTTATGTTGGAAAAACTTCAAGAACATTACATACTCGTATTAGTGAACATCGGAGTAATATTAGGATGGGTGTTGAATGCAGCATCTCAGTTAAAACAAATGGGCCACAGTGTTAGTGCCCTACAGTATATTGGCATAGAGAAGGTACTAAAACCATAAAGGGGGGCAAGATTTTGAGAGGAAACTTTTACAATGGGAATGTTTTTGGATTTATACTTTAAATACGTTGTCACCTTTAGGGTTGAATGAAGAATTAATAATAATATTAATCCTTTCTTATAAAAGTATATTTCTTCATCCGTTTTTCAGTCGTTTAAATAATTTGAGGAGTGTTTGTTGATTTGTATTTGAATTGTATTGTCTTGTATCTTTTTTCTCTCTCTTTTTTTCTCTCTCTCTTTCTTTTTCTTTCTCTCTCGTTGTGGGAGTACACCTATATAGTGGTTGAACGTGTTTAATTAGGATGACCACTTGTTAGTTATTTAGAGTTGTACCTCAGTTCACTTTAGTTGTGCCTGACGAAGACCTGATGGTCTAAACGTAGCAATAAATATTTTTATGGAGCAGTATTAGTGTGCGGACATTACGTTTGTGTTTTTTACTATGTATGTAAAGACCATAGCTCAGGTTTCCTGACCCATAATCACTGTTAAGATGACCTTGAATGGTTAAGATTAGATTGAGGGTCAGGGATCAAAGTATCCCAGGCATCATATACACCGCACTTGAAATGACCCCAAGTGCCAAAGTTATGAATCCAAAGTTTTTCCAATTTATTTTGCCAGCAAACTCTGTTGGGGATTTGGTAGCTTAGTGGGTAAAGTGTTGGCCTACTGTTTGGAAGGTTGTGAGTTTGAATCCTAGGTCCACCAAGCTACCACTGCTAGGACTCTGAGCAAGGCCCTTAACCATCAACTGTATAAAATGAGATAAAGTCGCTCCGGATAAAGGCGTATGCATAAAATGTAAATGCATCAAAATACTGCTGATATGGAGCCAGAACCCTGTAATGTCACAGCTTAGGAGTGGCAACAGAGTTGAGCATTTCCTCACTGACTCTTCAGGACCCTTTTGACAAACTGCCAATGATGGTTCAAAGAAACTTTTCCAAGAATCTGACATACACTAAGTCGCATTACCAGGCTGGCACTTATTTAGACAGAGCTTGTACACCAGTTGATGCATCTTCCTTCTGCAAGTATGTGAGTCTTCCTTTAATGAGGCAGCCTGTTTAGGAAACTTTCTTAACTTTAGTAGTTTCACAAACTTTTGCAGCTTGTTTTCCTTTTGCCTATTCCAACACTTTTTAATACCTCTAGGCTATGTTTGATCCTTGAGAACCCTGCCTTAGATGGACTGTCAAGTCTATTCAGTTAAGTATTATGGTAGAGAACTGGAAGAGACAGTGGTCAAAATAATGCTCTCTCTACCTTTTAACAATGATCTCTACTTTTGGAAACCTAGATTTAAGTTTAGGGTATAAGGAGAGGTCTAGAGGGATCTACAGACAAGCAGACAAGGCCAAAATATTTTGGTAGAATATAGATTTTGTTGTAGATCTAAAGATCACTGATGCCAGACCTGATACCACCCTGGGGGTCCAGCAATACAGGGACCTATTTCAAGATTTCAAGCAAAAATTGAAAACAAGTCCAATCATGTAGGCTCATCCAATCAATAGTTCCATTCTCAGCCAGCAAAATGTATTCTGCTCTAGCACCAAAATATTGCTGGTCTTGAACCAGTGCTGGACGTCATGGTGGTTCAAATAATCAGTCAACTTTACTACAAATATGTCATGTCACTCTACACCAGGAGCAGAAGGTTTGCAGTATGTGAGGCTTATCATATCTTGTTTAGAGCTTGTTTCTGGGATTAAGATTCTCTGATTGATGACCTTACAATGGGCCTGCAATAAGGTTTCAACAACAATTCAATCACTTTGACCATCGATACACATTTACATTTCTGCCATTTGTCAGACAGCCATATTCAGATCGACAATCAATTCATCTCAATTTTTTACAACTGAGGGTTAAGTGCCTTGCTCAGGGGCCCAGCAGTGGCAGCTTGGTGGATCTGGGATTCAAACTCACAACCTTCCAATCACTAGTAAAATGCTTTAACCACTAAATTCCCATAGGTCTTTACAGTGGGCAGTAATGGCTTAGAGGTCAAGGCTCTGGGTTATTGATCAGAAGGCTGGGGGTTTAGACCCCAGCACTTCCAAGTTGCCACACTTGATCAAGCCCCTTAAACCAATCTGCTACAGGGAACTGTATTATGGCTGACCCTGTGCTCAGACCCCAGCTTCCTAACAAGTTAGGATATGCAAAGAAAATAATTTCACTCTGCTGCAATGTATATGTGACAAATAAAGGCTTCTTCTTCTATGTACAGTAGATCTGATGCTGCACCACAAGATCTATTATCACTGACTCTTCCAGTGATTCCAGACGAGGGCTATTGTGGTATGGGGCCATGAGTGTTAAGAGCTGCCTGAAAGTAGTAGGGCTGAAGATCCCATCCCAAACTGGGAATTATGCATGGCAAGCATTTTGGTACTAGAACCAAATCTATTTTCCCATTAAAAAAAATACAGAACATTGTGACAAAGCATTACAGGCATCTTGGGAGTTAAACTTCACTTGTGTTCAAATGGAATTCTGCTAAATTGCTTTTCTGTGAAAATTCTTACACGTTTGGCGTGACATCAGACATTTGTCCTTCCATCACCTCCAGAATGTTTGGGTGGCATTCAAGATCCGTTTTCCATCTCAGATGTCAGATATGCAGGACGAGAGAGAGCCATTTGTCACTGATGAGTGATATCAAAACCTCCCAGAGGAGCCAGGTATGGAGGTAGGAGGTTAGAGACCTCAGCTTTAGGGGTGTGTGGTAAACAGAAAGGCAGAGACAGATGAGTTTCTAAACTGTCAGCTAATTTATCATACAGCCTCTGCGGATCTGGTGGAGTGGAGTGGTATCGACAAGTTGTAAAAGTCCAGAGTGAAAGCCACTACCTTTAAAGCCCTTAGCAAGCAATGCTAAAACAGATGGATGCCTTTGAAAGCCAGCTAACACACACATACTCAAGGAAACTAAGGGGGGGTCCTGAGGGACTCGAGAGCCTGCTGAGTGAAGACAAACCTGCCAGATGTATCACACTGAGTTCCCTGAGGAGAAAACACACACAAGCACACACACACACTCTCCAAACCTAGTCCAGTTGACAGTGTGTTAGGTATCGCAATATGGATAATTACTGTGGTGCTTAAAAAAGGACAAGGCCATACGGAAAGGGTGGATAGGGAGAGTTTGGGGACAAGGAGGGGTGGAGGGGAAACAAAGTGATGAAGTGAGATGAGAGAGGGAAAAAAATGGACAGAAGGGGAATGGAGAGGAGGAGGAGGAGGAGGAGGAGAAGGGTAGGGGAAATAAATTAGCAGCTCCCGCACCATCCTGTGACAGGTGCTGTTAATGAGAACGTGGTCAGGAATGTTTTTGGAAGGAAAAAAATAGCGAGACAAACAGGCCCTGATCATCTGGCCTGTCCAGAAGAAAGAGAGAAAGAGGAATGAGGGAGTCGGTAACAAGAAGGTCTTTAAATTGAGCGGATAGGGGGTAAATAGAGGGCATGAGAATGAACTAGAGTGGTCAGAACTGGAGGATGGAGGAACATATATAACAAAAAAATACACTTATTAGAAAAAGGAGGAAGCAGAAATTGTGGAAGGGTGTAAAAGCCTTGAAATTGAGCGCAGTCTGTATATTAGGAGGACAAAATTGTACAGTATAATAGGAAAAAAACAAAACTAAAAGAACGGAACTTGATAGTAACAACATTGGCAAGTATTTATTTTAACTCAAACTTTTGAGTTTTGGTGGAGAACAAAAACAAGTAGAAACTAGCATCTAATACCATCATCCACCCAAACCCGTTTAGCAAAAAAAAAAAGCTGCTTAAGCTCATCAATCCAGTTAACGACCACTCTAATGTTCATGTGCTGACAAAATGAAATTTCCTAAATGTTATATCGATCATACCTTGCTAAGCTACGTTTCGATTCCCCTTGCAGACGCTAGCAGAATTTTGTGTCGAAATGGAGCCAGAATGAAGTTCAGTAATGCGATAATAACTTACAGTAATTCACAGCCTGAACATTCAGCTGGAATTATCAAATTCACGTACAATATCACGTCATGCGTCACCGTCATCGTGCCTGAAAGCAGTACAGCCAAAGAACCTGGGCACTGTGTAGAGCAGCCCCAATGCTGATGACGTCTTCTGCCTTCAAACGTTTCCTCCTTACTAGGAGCATCTTGGTAGTAGAAACAGTCAATAAATGAAACTTTAAATATGTGTAATGTAGAACGGTCAAAGCCCCGTCCCTAAATTTACAGTTTATACAGAGTCACAATCGAGTGCAGTCACTAAAACAAACAGGATTTTGGATTTCCTGTAGGACCTTTAAAATCTCACTCGGACATAATTAGACATGCTATAGATCAACTGTTAAAACCAACATGTTGTAACACCATCCGCCGCTCTCTCTCCTCCGCACCACCGGAGGGAACCATCGCCCGAATACCGAACTGACTTCCAGGACACTTCCAGGTATTAGCATTTACAGCCATGCTCACGCCAAGCGTCAGCCTGAAGTATTGCATTCTATTACCTACTGAGCCACTTTCGTCACGTTTTCCTTCCATTGCCATTGTGTACCGACTCTGTTTATGGTTTTTGACTTCATGTTTCTTTGCCTTTCGTTCTCTGGATTTGTTTGCCTCGCTGACTGCCTATTCTGTGCTTCTTTTCTCTGCCTGTTTCCCTGTTACGATGTTTTGGATTTGTTTGCCCTGTGTTTTCTTGTTGAAGTCTGCATATGGATTCCAACTAGCCCGACGTATCATTATACACATACAAAATACAAAACAGCATTAATAACCATTACAAATCCAACAGGAACCACCTGTAATAACCTACTATTTTAGCCAGAAGACTAACGAAGGTACTTCAGTTTCCACCAGAGGCAAAGTCGACTTCTACTGTAGTCCAGTCCGGAAGCGCTCAAGGCCAAGTTTCTCCTCCTGGGATTTAGAGAAAAGAATAAAGCCGGCCAGATTTCAAAGCCCAACAGCTCGATGAGCACGTGTTGTAGCAAGGATGAGTCATGAGCTGAGCCATGCAGGTGTCTTAGATTGATACCACTTAGCAGAACAATGTTAGCTAGTCTTAATTACTTTCAGCCTAGTAATCACACCAAACCATCATCAAAACAGAGATCATAAAAAGCCACCTATTAAGGCACGTCAGGGCTGAAAGTTCTTTTCTCGTCTCTGGATGAACAGCATGATTATTCATATAGCGCTAGCTGGCTAGCACATGCATGCAGGTGTGCACAAAAGCTAGCCAACTTGGCACGGAACGATTCATCTCCACCAGGATTAGTGCTTCGCTGCCAGCTGGCTTCGCCGGCTTTAGTAAATTAAAAACCTGTGTTGAGAAGCTTTAAAAGCGGCTAGAAGAGCATCGCTCCATGGCATTACGATCATTTTCCAACACAAAACTCCCAAAAGCTCTTGATAATCTGTTTAGCTAATCCCGATGCGACTTAACAGCCGTGAAAGGTATGGAGGGAGAAGTTTCCAGAATCTGAAGAGTTTTTTCAGGGGTTTGGACGAACTCCTGTCTGTCATGTCTCGAAAAGGAGGCATCAAAAACGTTCACTCTCGTCAGACGCTAATGCTCCGGAGCACACCTGTCGAGGACAAGAAACAAGTTTAACAAGTGCACTTTCTCATGTTTCAGAAGTGATACTTTCTGGGATTGGCATGAGGAATGCCTAATGCTGCAATTCGCAGAAAATCTTTGAAGCTCACAGAGTCGGTGGGTTTGGTGGACACTTTGTGAGGAAAAGCGATAAGCCTAAGCTCAAACGTGAGGATAGGAACAGGTGTCAATGTGATCAAGGGACCCAGATATGATTTTAGCGAGTAATGACATCGACAAGCTGCCAACTCTGTGCATTTAGGATATATGGAAATTGTAACGAATGACGGAGTGAGTGACAGAGAGAGAGAGAGAGAGAGAGAGAGAGAGAGAGAGAGAGAGAGAGAGATTCAAAACAGAAAAAGAAAGGATGTTGGAGTCAAGTAGGTTTTAGCATATGTGCAAACCCTTACACCTGAGAAAGAATCCAAATCACAATCCTCAGTCTGATGCATTTCATTCACATGTGATTTATTACCTGATTCAATGGGAAAATTTAGCTTTTACACATTTTTTTAATTTTTTTAATTTATTTCCATTTCATTTTTCGATGATTTATATATTTGAATGTAGATTTTCTTTCACATTTTTTCCCACATGTAATTTTTACGATTCCAATATGAAATTTACTGCATGTGCTTTTATTTTGACATGTTATCCTTACATTTTTTAAATTATGTTTGATTTTTTCACATAACTAAATTATTTACATTTTTTTTAAACATGATTTATTGATTTCTTACATATCCTCTGTTTAGTGTCATGTGATTTTTATACATAATTATTTTCACTTTTTATATATTTTTTTGTTTATTTTATTTTATTTTCCCCCAACTTATATTTACACCATGACTCAATTATTTTCCATTTTTTAAACACATAATCCACTTATTTTTTATTTTTTATTATTTTCGTGAGTCGTGATTTTTACTCATTTATTTTCACTTTTTTCTGCATGATCCATTTATTTCCTCAGGTACTTCTTTCACCTTTTCTGCATATTTTCACATGATTTTTACCCACGACTCATTTACTTCTTTAAGTGTGACTTTTTACACAGTTCATTTATTTTCATATGTTTATTTCTCACACATGGAACACAATGTTTCAATTATACAGATGCCATTTTTCACGTAAATAATTATTTTTTACACCTTGAGTGCAGTGCAGTTTTTTGTTTATGTGCACACTTTTATTTACATCGTCGCATGGAAAGCGTAAAGAAAAAATGAAATCATTCATTTCAATTTGTTGAATGAAATATTTGTTTAGTCTTCAGTGAATCGTACAGCTCTAAAAATGGAACGGTTAAAAAAAAACACTAACAGCAAGGACATCTAATGAATTCACTAATGAACCTTGCATTTATCTAAAACCGTGAGCCCACGGTGGCGAGCTGAATCTGACTTAACGTCGGCACAGCTAAACCCTTCATCTACCTCGCAATTAGCATTTAAGAGTAAATGAATCAGAGCAGACTCAGCTGGACACATTGGATTGAGTCGTTCTCTTGCTGACTGCTTGGGTTAACACACGACACAAAGACGCAGCGAGGAACCGCCGCCAGCTAAAACGGCTAATGCTGCTGCACAAAAGAGAGAAAAAACCCTGCAAGAGCCACTTTGTGCATGTCAACGGGAATGATTTGTGGGAAATTCTGAAAGCTTTTAAAAGCACATTCAAAAAATCTGAAAAGACTGAATTATGAATGCTCAACATGCCACGATGGGGTTATAGTAAATAAAAAACAAAGCAGTTGTTCAAATTCAACAGCCATTAATACAGTGTGCTGGTGAGCAGATTACGGGCTTTGGCATCCCATCAGCCTAAACATTATTTAATGATATTTATCTTTTATCAATACCCACCTACAGTGGAACCTTGACATAGGAATTGAATTTGTTCTGGAGGCGAGTTCTTAAGGTGAAAATTTGTATTGTGAAACGAATTTTCCCATAAGAAATAATGTAAATGCAGATCATTCGTTCCAGCCGCCCAAAGATATGACCAATATTGTCAATAGAAAGCGTACGTAAACCGTATGGCTGCTTACAAAGAACTGACCCAAGCCGAGAATTCCATGTCAAGGATCCTCACAGGAAGTCGTGCCACCAAGCTTGGGCTAAAAATAGAGCAGACCGCCCACGCCACTGATCTGTCCACAAAAAAACGCCGGAAAAATCACGTAGCTTTTGAACGCATGCTGAAGGCTTTCCACTGATGCAGGTTTTGACAAGTTTTGAACGGCTCCTGGATGTACAAGCAAATTAGCCGGTGTTCAGTTCGGTTTGGTTCATTCGCATGCCAAAAATGCTTCGTATGCCGATGCAAATTTCTTGCAAAATTTCAATTCTTAAGGCAAAAATTTGTAAGTGAGGGCATTCATATGCCGAGGTTCCACTGTATCTAAAAAGTCTTTATTACTATGACTCACTTTTGCTCTAAACTCCCCATCTAAAAAAATAACCTCATATCAGGACACCTGGTCAGTATAGTAAAATTAGTAGCTGAGGCAGAAATTTATTTAAGGTCAAAGCGATCAGGAATGTGAGTCAGACCAACCAGGTGAACGAAACTAGGTCACCTAAACTAAAATATTCCTCAGGACATGTTTGGTAACATTTTTTTAAAAATGGAGTTTGCTCCTGTTTTGTTGTGTCCATGTTGAGCATTGTCATGTCTCATATGAAAGTAGACACTCAGGACGTATAAATATTTCTGTTTTTCTCTATCCTAATAGCAGCAATATATTCATAGAAAAGTTTCAAAAAACAAATTCGGTTATTTTTCTCCACACAAATGTTTGTATCTTCAAAGTAAATGTTGATATCAAACCCATTTCTGCTCTCTGAGATGCTCCAAGTGCTTGTTCATCTAAAAAGCAGCTCACATTTGATCTTCAACCAGTAAAATTCTGTGTATGGTTATCCAACAGAGGGAAAAACACACGTCTAAAACACACTAAAAGTTTGGACTCATTTTAGACCTGACTCACAACCAGACTGTCCGGTAAGTCCATTTCCTTTCTACTGGCAAAATGGAAAGCTAGTTTATTTCTAAAACGAATCCATATTTCACGGTGAACAATGTCATGACATCATAAGTACCTTGTCATAATGACAAGCTAAGAAAAGAGGCTAATACTTGCAACTTAACCCCTGAGCTACCACTTCTCCTTCAATCTTCAAACAAAATTTGTGATGCTAAATTGCAAAGAAACTATCGATATCTTAATCTATCTTGCCATTAACATGTCACACAATGCTAACAGGAAGGAAGTGTGGCATACATATTTACATGTATGTTCAATGAGGCAGCATCATGACATCCACATTCCAACACCGGCTCATGAAATAGTATAATACACTCTTGGTGCTTGGCCCCATGATCGCTCCAATATTTTATTATGTATTTCTCTTATGTACTTTTTCCCCACATATACAATATATTTACGCTTTCCTGGATGTGTGCAGAGTATTACAGTTTTGTCGAACCTCCCATTTTGTCTCTTTTTCTGCTTAATAGACACACACACACACACACACACACACAGATGGAGCAATCCTCTTGAGGCTTCGGTGTGTATTGGTGTGTAGGTGGATGCTAATGGTGGCATATTTTCAGAGTGAGGTCATGTGGTGCATTAATGTGGTAGAAAGACAGAAAATTTTGTCAACACAGTTCTACAATTTCTCTCAGATTACTAAACGATGTGCATAATTCTGATAGGTTGATGATGGAATAATGGGCGGGGCTAACTCTTGTAGCTTTAAGAATTTAACAGAATTGTAAAAATTAAGAATTTTGCAGCTGTTTGGGAAGAAAGGCTCCAGATGTTTTGAGGTCTTGTAGCGTCTAGGGGTGGAGTTAGTATATTTGGTATAATAAAATCAAAGTTAATCCCATCAAAACCAATGATTTTTGGACAAATTATTGTCATATTTGCACCACAAATTTGTCTTTTTGATGCTAGCCAATCAGAAGTGCCAATTTGTTGGATATTTTCTCCTGGGATAGAGTATAAAACAGACCCCATTTTAAGAGCCATGGGTGTTGCTAATAGTGTATGACCTGGCCATGACTAAAATAGGAAGGGAAAAAAAATGGAAAAGAGATTAAAGTCCGCAGTCAGCCCACCCTTCACAGCATAGGCATGTCACAGCAGGATGTCACTAATTGTTCAGGGTAGAGTAGGTATCTGTCCAGAAAAGGTGTTAAGTGAAAGGCAGTGAGTGGCGTTAACCAGAAACAATTATAAACCATCTCCACTGCCTACTGCGATTTCTCCCCGAGGCGTCACACCCACATGCTACACACTTCTCATTTGTCTGCTGAATAAAAATAATTGCACCTGTTTTTCATCTCCTACAAGTGCACACATAAGCCAGGGCCATTGTTCTTGACTCAAGTCAGCGAAGTAGTTGTTCTGCAAAAAGCTGTAACAATAGATATGTTTTCCAAGCAGCAAACTTGTCGTTAAGATCAGCAGATTCGGTAGATTCGTCTGAGGTTGGCGTTTTTTCAGGGAGGTTCGTATGGTCGCAACACAAAAGAGAAACAATAGGAAGGAAGCGGTGCCGGTGAAGCGATGGAAAGCCCTGCTGGGAGCTGAAGCTTCATGATTTCACTGAACCAGACAGATGTTGGCATACGATAAAACCAGCATGCAACAGCAATTAATTAAAGCCCTGATGAAAACAGGAGCACGAGACAAAGCAGAACAAATTGGACTGAAAGGAAAAGCGTCACGCCAGGACTCGTTCAAACAAAAGTCAGATTGGAGGCAAAGGGGAGGGGAGGACGGGAGGAGGGGGGGGGGGGGGCAGTTATGGTGGGGGGGTGAAAGGGGTTTCTGATGTTTTTGACTGCAACGCTTCACGTCTTTTCTAAGCAAGATAACAGTGTTTTATGTTTGGATTTGTATTCAGTCTGCAGTTTTTAAGATCTGCTGCCGGTTTTACTTGACGACTTCGAGATGATGGGTCTCAGATTTTGTCGGTATCTATACTGGTTCTTTTGAAACTTTGTAACTGGTTAAAAGAAGACTTTTACGTATTACGTTTTTGTTTCTATGGTAACAACTGACCGGAATAGTTTACGTTTCAAATAATCTCTGTTTACTAATAAAAGTGAAAATTTTAACAATAAACCAAGAAGTGGTTATTAAACAAATTCGTATCAGCATTGATGCGATTCATGACGAGTAACTCTGATTGGTTGATATTAGAATAATGGGCGGGATTAATTCTTGTAGCTTTTCATGCTTTCAAACAATCTCAGTTTGGGTAAACGAATTAAGAGCGAGGTCAGGATTAGGGGCGGGGTCAATGTATTCGGTGCACAATCAAATGAAATCCGATCACAAGCTTCGGGTTTTGTTTCATCTTCAGGACAAATTATTTTATTAAAATAAATAAAAAATAAAATTCTGTGTGATAGGAAAATATCAGCGAGAATCAAGGGGAAGGTGTACAGGACAGTGGTGAGACCGGCCATGCTGTATGGTTTAGAGACAGTGTCACTGAGGAAGAGACAGGAGTCAGAGCTCGAGGTAGCAGAGCTGAAGATGTTGAGGTTCTCTTTGGGAGTGACAAGATTGGACAGGATTAGGAATGAGTACATCAGAGGGACAGCTCATGTTGGACGTTTGGGGGACAAAGTTAGGGAGACCAGATTAAGATGGTTTGGACATGTTCAGAGGAGGGAGAGTGAGTATATTGGTAGGAGAATGTTGGACATGGAGCTGCCAGGCAGGAGGCAAAGAGGAAGGCCAAAGAGGAGGTATATGGATGGAATTAATGAATATATGAAGCTAGTGGGTGCAAGTGTTGAGGATGCAGAAGATAGGGATAGGTGGAGAGAGATGATTCGCTGTGGCGACCCCTGAAGGGAAAAGCCGAAAGAAGAAGAAGAAGAAGAAATAAAAAATAAAATTATTTTATTTTTTTCCTAATATGACAAGCTGCAATTCTTACTTCAAAAGAAAGAAAAGAAAGGAGCAATTGCCTTCTATCACGTGCTTGAGAACAGGAAATGACTTGAAGGTTTACAATATTAAATGTAACGATAAATAGATAATCTGTCATATTGGTATATATTAATAAAGTTCTAACATATTATAACCGATATATTAATAAAGGTTGTATCATTTAAAGAGGAATCACATCGCACCACGTCGCTCAGGTGTTGATTATTTTCTTAATTAAGAACAACACGCCATGCTGTGTTTTATTCCTCATGTAAATTTAAGATCGACTCACTTGCTGATTACAATACAGTATTTTAATCTGAGATGAAATCTTATCTGAACCCTATATGGATATATATATATATATATATATATATATATATATATATATATATATATATATATATATATATAGAAAAGTCAATAAACTCGTCAGGAATGCTAACTAGCGACCGACACCTAGCGAATTCATAGCTACCACATGAGGCCAAATAAATACATCAGCCACCTGAGCACAGTTTGTAAAGATTCTGAAGAAATGTTCCTACTTTGTAAATGTGAGAACATTCTGACCATATGCTCTATCACATCCGCGCTCTCTTGCTGTTGTTCCCTCGCTCTGACGCACCGGGAGACCTCGCTCAGGGTGGGAAGCTGACAAAACGCCGTCATTAGCATCCTCCCACATACACACACACCCTTCATTTATCTCACAGGCTCCTCGGAGGTCTCCAGCATCTCTCTGAGAGTGTGAATAAGTAAGATGAGGGCGGATCTCAACAACCAACAATTCTGCCCTCTGCTTTCTTTCTTTATTTATTTATTTGTGTGTGTGTGTGTGTGTGTGTGTGTGTGTGTGTGTGTGTGTGTGCGTGTGTGTGTGTGTGTGTGTGTGTGTGTGTGTGTTTGTGTGTGTGTGTGATACATGCTTGCTATTGTACAAACATCACCAAATATGTCAGGCTGAATAGAATTAATTGAATGAATCTGTTGAGGCTAATGGCTGAATTAGCGTCTCTATTCCTGTGCTATTCTGCAGCAAGGGATTATAGCTTGTAATTGCATTTATTTTTATATATTTTTTTGACTTAACTCAATTGTTGTCAAGCATAATCTAGCAGTGTTCTTTGTTTACTGTGTAGACACAGCTGCTAACAAGGAGCAATTATTGTGATTCAGGATGCTAGCGTGTAGGTGTGACGTCTCGAGGGGAAACCAAGTAGGTAACATGGATGAATTGTTTTTTTTTTTTTTGTTTTTTTTTTTGGTTTCTTGTTAACGCCACTCACTGCTTTTCACTTAGCACCTTTTCTGGATAAAGACCTACTATACCCTGAACAATTAGTGATATCCTACTGTTACACACACACATACACACATTCACACACTCACACAATGTTGAAGTTATGCTAATGCTAATCTCCTGTGGAAAAACAGCTCTCTCACTGTAATAACTTCAGCAATTCTATGATTTGATATGGTTTCATTTGTAAACACTGCAATTGCTCCACAGTGCTGTTGATGAATTTTTATTACTACAGCAAAAAGTACTGATTATTTTAATAAACATCTCCACACTTCAGACACTTCAGGATATAGGTGTGGTCTCTGTGTCTCTCTGTCTCAGTGAAGGAGGTGTGGCCTTTGTGTGTCTCATTCTTAGTGAAGGAGGTGTGGCATCTGTGTCTCTCAGTCTTAGTGAAAGAGGCGTGGCCTCTGTGTCTCTCATTCTAAGTGAAGGAGGCGTGGCCTCTGTGCCTCTTTGTCTCAGTGAAGGAGGGGTGGTTTCTTTGTCTCTCTGTTTCAGTAAAGGAGGTGTGGCTTCTGTGTCTCTCATTCTTAGCGAAGGAGGCATGACTTCTGTGTCTCTCTGTTTCAGTAAAGGAGGTGTGGCCTCTGTGTTTCTTAGTCTTAGTGAAAGAGGCGTGGCCTCTGTGTCTCTCATTCTAAGTGAAGGAGGCGTGGCCTCTGTGCCTCTTTGTCTCAGTGAAGGAGGGGTGGTTTCTTTGTCTCTCTGTTTCAGTAAAGGAGGTGTGGCCTCTGTGTCTCTCATTCTAAGTGAAGAAGGTGTGGCTTCTGTGTCTCTCATTCTTAGCGAAGGAGGCATGACTTCTGTGTCTCTCTGTTTCAGTAAAGGAGGTGTGGCCTCTGTGTTTCTTAGTCTTAGTGAAGGAGGCGTGGCCTCTGTGTCTCTCATTCTTAGTGAAGGAGGCGTGACTTCTGTGTCTCTCTGTTTCAGTAAAGGAGGTGTGGCCTCTGTGTTTCTTAGTCTTAGTGAAGGAGGCATGGCTTCTGTGTCTCTCATTCTTAGTGAAGGAGGTGTGGCCTCTGTGTCTCTCTATCTCAGTAAAGGAGGCGTGACCTCTGTGTCTCTCAGTCTTAGTGAAGTGGGCATGGCCTCTGTATCTCTCAGTCTTAGTGAAGGAGGTGTGGCTTTGGGGTCTCTATGTCTCAGTGAAGGAAGTGTGGCCTCTGTACCTCTCATTCTTAGATAAGGAGACTTGACGTCTGTGTCTCTTAGTCTTGGGTAAGGATGTGTGGCCTCTGTGTCTCTCATTCTTAGTGAAGGAGGCGTGACCTCTGTGTCTCTCATTCTTAGTGAAGGAGGTGTGGCCTCGGTGTCTCTCATTCTTAGAGAAGGAGGCGTGACTTCTGTGTCTCTCTGTTTCAGTAAAGGAGGTGTGGCCTCTGTGTTTCTTAGTCTTAGTGAAGGAGGCGTGACTTCTGTGTCTCTCTGTTTCAGTAAAGGAGGTGTGGCCTCTGTGTTTCTTAGTCTTAGTGAAGGAGGCGTGGCTTCTGTGTCTCTCATTCTTAGTGAAGGAGGTGTGGCCTCTGTGTCTCTCTATCTCAGTAAAGGAGGCGTGACCTCTGTGTCTCTCAGTCTTAATGAAGGAGGCGTGGACTCTGTGTCTCTCAGTCTTAGTGAAGTAGGCATGGCCTCTGTATCTCTCAGTCTTAGTGAAGGAGGTGTGGCCTTGGGGTCTCTATGTCTCAGTGAAGGAGGTGTGGCCTCTGTACCTCTCATTCTTAGATAAGGAGACTTGACCTCTGTGTCTCTTAGTCTTGGGTAAGGATGTGTGGCCTCTGTGTCTCTCATTCTTAGTGAAGGAGGCGTGACCTCTGTGTCTCTCATTCTTAGTGAAGTAGGTGTGGCCTCTGTGTCTCTCATTCTTAGAGAAGGAGGCGTGGCCTTTGTGCCTCTCTATCTCAGTTAAGGTGGTGTGGCTTCTGTGTCTCTCATTCTTAGTGAAAGAGGCATGGCCTTTGTGTCTCTCTCTGTCTCAGTGAAGGAGGCATGACTTCTGTGTCTCTCAGTCTTAGTGAATGAGGTGTGGCCTTGGGGTCTCTATGTCTCAGTGAAGTAGGTGTGGCCTTTATGCCTCTATCTAAGATGAAGAAGTCTTCAAATAAAAAGAAAATATGGGGATTTGTTTATTTTTAATAGACAATAGTGGGTTAAATGTGAGAAAATAACTAAGATGTCTGAATTGATTAAATGATTAATTGAGTAGTTAGTTAGAATGGGGTTGGTTTATTATATCGTTAATTTAGCGTGACATTTTTCCTTTGTTCTACTCTTTCAACTTTTTTTTACATCAGCTGGTGTGAATTCTTGTGCATTTTCGATGATGTCACGGCGTTGTCTTGGCGCATGCTGTGAGACGAGCAAAGGACATGTGGCTGGGACGACAAACCTCACAGCCAGCCGACTGGCACTGCGGGCATCTGGGCTGGCGGCCCGATCTCAGCGTGCAGGGACTGAAATTTGTTTTATAAAGGGCAGTGTGGTGCTGCTGCATTGCAGTGTACAGGAGCCAAACCAGACACACACACACACATTTTTTATGTTAATGTTTTTTAAATTTTTAACCAACTTCATCTGTGTGTATGTGTGTTTCCATCTCCTGTTGTGTTGTGAAAATAAAGAGAAATCAAATCAGAGACTTTTTTTAAAAAACATCACCAACCGCTCTTCAGACAATTATACAGTGAAGGAGGTGTGGCCTCTGTGCCTCTCTGTCTTAGTGAAGGAGGTGTGGCCTCTGTGCCTCTCTGTCTTAGTGAAGGAGGTGTGGCTTCTGTGTCTCAGTCTTGGTGAAGGAGGTGTGGCCTCGGTGCCTATGTCTAGTGAAGGAGGTGTGGCCTCTGTGTCTCTCAGTCTTAGATAAGGAGGTGTGGCCTCTGTGTCTTTCAGTCTTAGTTCAGGATGCATGACCTCTGTGTCTCTTAATATTGGTGAAGGAGGTGTGGCCTTTGTGCGTCTCTTAGTCTTGGTGAAGGAGGCGTGACGTCTGTGCTTATGTCTAGTGATGGAGCTGTGGCATCTGAGTCCCTCAAGTCTTGGTGAAGGAGGTGTGGCTCTGTGCTTATGTCTAGTGGAGAAGGTGTGGCCTCTGTGCTTATGTCTAGTGAAGGAGGTGTGGTCTCTGTGCCTATGTATAGTGAAAGAGGTGTGGACTCTGTGTCTCTCAGTCTTAGTTAAGTAGGTGTGACCTCTATGTATCTTAGTCTTAGTGAAGGAGATCTGGCTCTGTGCTTATGTCTAGTGAAAGAGGTGTGGTCTCTGCACCTATGTCTAGGCGCAGGAGGTGTGGCCTCTGTGTCTTTCAGTCTTAGTTAAGGATGTGTGACCTCTGTGTCTCTTAATATTGGTGAAGGAGGTGTGGCCTCGGTGCCTATTTCTAGTGAAGGAGGCATGGCCTCTGTGTCTTTCAGTCTTAGTTAAGGATGCGTGACCTCTGTGTCTCTTAATATTGGTGAAGGAGGTGTGGCCTTTGTGCGTCTCTTAGACTTGGTGAAGGAGGCATGGCCTCTGTGCTTATGTATAGTGAAGGAGGCATGGCCTCTGTGTCTCTAAGTCTTAGATAAGGAAGTGTGGCCTCTGTGTCTCTTAGTCCTGGTGAAGGAGGCGTGACGTCTGTGCTTATGTCTAGTGATGGAGCTGTGGCATCTGAGTCTCTCAAGTCTTGGTGAAGGAGGTGTGGCTCTGTGCTTATGTCTAGTGGAGAAGGTGTGGCCTCTGTGCTTATGTCTAGTGGAGAAGGTGTGGCCTCTGTGCTTATGTCTAGTGAAGGAGGTGTGGCCTCTGTGTCTTTCAGTCTTAGTTAAGGATGTGTGACCTCTGTGTTTCTTAGTCTTGGTGAAGGAGGCGTGATGTCTGTGCTTATGTCTAGTGAAGGAGTTGTGGCATCTGAGTCTCTCAAGTCTTAGATAAGGAGGTGTGGCCTTTGTGTTTCTTAGTCTTGGTGAAGGAGGCATGGCCTCTGCTTATGTATAGTGAAGGAGGTGTGGTCTCTGTGCCTATGTCAAGTGAAGGAGGTGTGGCCTCTGTGTCTCTCAGTCTTAGATAAGGAGGTGTGGCCTTTGTGTTTCCTAGTCTTGGTGAAGGAGGCATGGCTCTGCCTATGTATAGTGAAGGAGGTGTGGTCTCTGTGCTTATGTCTAGTGAAGGAGGTGTGGCCTCTGTGTCTCTCAGTCTTAGTTAAGGAGGTGTGGCCTCTGTGACTCTCAGTCCTAATGAAAGATTAACACTTGAAGCTGCAACTGGAGAAAGGTTCTTCATCTCTGTCTCAAAGCTTACTTTCAAAATAAATGACAAAGCATAGGTGTATAGGAGAGGTGGATTGTGTGTGTGTGTGTGTGTGTGTGTGTGTGTGTGTTTGTGTGTGTCTAAGAAAAGACCGAAAAAATGGGGCGTAAGGGAAGAATTGGATGCAATTAAAAGACAGGGTCAGGGAGCAGCGAGCAGTGATTAATACGCCTCTCTGGTAAAGAGCTTTCACAGAAGGAGAGAGGGATAATAGAGGCAGGGCAGCTCTACAGGGACGCACTCCTCCGCCTGCCTCTCTTCTCACTTTATTCTCCGGTTTTCTCTCATTCTCTCTCTTGTCTTCGTGCATCTCAACTACAGTCAATAATGAGGTCTGTGTCACCTCTTATTACAGCTAGGGGGCAGGAGCGAGCACCAAACACCACACAATGTCCAGCAGCACAGAAACACACACACATACACTCACAGCTTAGTATATGACACATTTATTACATGGTAACAACAATGTAATGATGGTAATAGTGTTTACAGCTGAATATTTGGCTCTAAATACATATTGTATCAGACTGTTGTATAGCTTTTACATTTGTATATGTGATAAATACTTTTGAAAAATAAAATTTATAACATTTGCCATTTTATCTGACTCTTACTTTTTTATCTAACCCATTTCAAATGTATTATTATTATTATTATTATTATTATTATTTATTTTTTGTTTAGAATAATTACTAAATTGCTATATAAATACATTTATATATTTAGCATTATAAACAATAATTTAAATATTTTTTATATTGATTTATTACTAATTCTGCATTAATAGTGATTAATAAAAAACTCCTTTAGCTTCATTGTACTGTGAGATCACATCGACTCCACAGAACGTATCTGAGTCCTTTTTACAATTCCACAGCCGATACACAATCCACTCTGAGCTGTGAATTGTAGGTTAAGGGTCTGTTGTGTTTGCCCCACAGTGTCTCTCTGGCACTTCTGGGACGTCAGCTCATAACCTCCTCGTCTCGAGCACTGAACCTTCTCCACTGAGCTGCTACGGCCCACAGCAAGTTCACACACGCTGCGAATCTGTGAGTGGCCAAAAGCTGTACAGTCAGGTAAAATCAATATACGCTGTCTAACAGGAAGCAGGCGAGCCGCTCCATGGCCAGGTCAGGGACTGAAAAAATTGTGTATAAATCATGAATAATTGAAGAGAACATGGAGAGCAGCTGGCCGACGGTGAAGGGAAGTGTTTCGTCGGAATTACAGGATCGATCCGGGCCGGAATAACGGATGCCATCAATGTCTACAACAACATCTATAATCTAATCTAATCTAATCTAATCTAATACACAATATCAAGCTTTTAAAAATCATTTATATATAAATCAGGCATTTATAAGGAATAAACCACTCTTTGTTGTGCAGTTAGAGGAAAATAATCAACAGCATGATGCAGAGATTACATTACATTTCTGGCATTTGGCAGATCCAGAGCGACTTAGAATTGATCTCATTTTATACAACTGAGCAATTGAGGGTTAAGGGCCTTGCTCAGGGGCCCAGCAGTGGCAGCTTGGTGGACCTGGGACTCAAACGCACAACCTTCTGATCAGCATGCCAACGTTTTAACCACTAAGCTACCACATCACTCTAGAGATAACCCTGTTTCCAATAAGTTTTATTCCTTTTATACTAAAGCAGTTTGCCAAATATATATATTTTAAATAATTTGTCATGCTTTTTAACTGTTTATTATCAACTCTCTTTTACCCAGACACCAAAAAACTGGAATTTTCGTTGTGTCCATGTTGATGATTGAGTGTCTTTGTCATGTCTCACTCCACAGTGGAGGTTAATATGAAGCTCATATGAAAGTAGACACTCAGGACTTTAAGAATTTGTAGTGTTTCAGAAGGATTTCTGTTTTCAGTCTACTAGGAGCAATATAATCATAGTAAAGTTCCAAAAAAACCAAATATGGCAATTTTTTCTCCACTCAAATGTTTGTATCTTCAAAGTAAATGTTGATATCAAACCCATTTCTGCTCTCTGAGATGCTCCGAGTGCTTGTTCATCTAAAAAGCAGCTCAAATGTGATCTTTAACCAGTAAAATTCTGTGTAAGGTTATCCAACAGAGGGAAACACACACGTCTAAAACACACTGAAAGCCAACAGACTCGTTTTAGATCAGACCCACAGCCTGAACATCACTCGTTCGTTTATTTATTTATACTGATAGAAAATGGTGTATAAGTCCATTTCCATTTCAGTGCACTGGTAAAAAGGGTAGCTAATATTAATACTGTGTAACACGAAAGCAGCTGTAACTAGCCTATCCCTCACCTCTCTTTTTTCTTTCTTAAGGCTGCTGTTTATTTCTTTCTTCTTTTTTCAGTTTTAGGAAATAAAATATTGCACAGGAAGTGATCGAGTGATCGAGAGTACGGTGTCTCGGGAGTGAATAAAGGAAAATATACTGATGTGTTTATTAGTGTGTGTGTGTGTGTGTATGTGTGTGTGTGTGTGTGTGTGTGTGTGTGTACTTGATCTCCAATCATATTACTGATGGATCACTATTGATTGCTGCAAGACATGAAACAAAGACGCAATTCACACACACACACACACACACACACACAAAATCTTTTTATCTTTTATATCTCAATACAAGACCTGCAGCATGTGTGTGTGTGTGTGTGTGTCTGAGAATGTGAGAGGGAGAGAGAGAGCGAGAGAGAGCGAGAGAAGGTGAAAAGCAGGTGAAAAGATGGTCACATGACCCCATTAAGGGAACAGCTGACAAGCTCAAACAGCGCTAAGCGGCTAACTCAAGGTGCAGTAGAGAGCTAATGAGGACCATGCTCTCACCTTCGCCCTCGGAGACACGGTGCTTCGGCTCACAAACAACACAGACACACACACACACACACACACACACACAGGTTTGAAGTGTATCGCTATGGAAACACACAGTTCACACTGGGCTGTTTACTTGCACTCGGATCCAAAGTCAGTGGCACCTCTCTGCCATGGTTCATCACCACAGTGCCAAAACACACACACACACACACACACACACACACACACACACACACACACACACACACACGTCAAAAAAACCAAAAACAAACAATTTGTTAATTACAAGCAGCTGTGGAACAGTTAATGCTTCAAGCAGAAGGCAAACTGTTGATACAAACTGCCGCGCATGGAGACACGTTTATTTATTTATTAACGAGACAACAACCACTGCGTCATGCTGTTACAGGAAAATAATCAACGACAGGGCGATGTTTAACGAGTCACTGCTACGTTCTGGAAGTTGATTAATATATTATTATCATTGAACAACTTGGCACAGGTTTTACGACCGGATGCCCTTCCTGCCGCAACCCTCCCATTTTTCCGGGCTTGGGACCGGCACTGCATTCAGTGCTGGGGTTCTCTTTTATCATTGAATAATGTACTGTTTCTTAAAACATAACCACACATTCATTCAGTTCATTCATTCATCATTTTTATCCATTTATGTTCTGGAACATCCGAGAAACAAGTCCTTTCCTGTTCTCACTTCTGTACGTTATTATAAACGTGCGAACATCTGAGCTGCTGTTATAAAAAACGAACCGTCACCAACTGACCAATCAGAACCCAGAACTCAACACCGCTGTAGAACAAAGTCACCGATACGCCAGGATGATGTGATAAAATGGCCAATAAATATAGCGCTACAAGGTCACTGCTACCTCATTGTGTGTGTGTGTGTGTGTGTGTGTGTGTGTGTGTGTGTGTGTGTGTGTTTCCCACCAACACACTCAGGACTGATGTTCAGTCTGCCCAA
>JAUCMX010000017.1:21473898-21493898 GCA_033459395.1 Hemibagrus guttatus
AAAGCAGTCACACCTACGCTGTTTGGGTCGAACCAATTTGTAATTTGGCCGAATAAACAGGCAGCGCGAAACCCATGGCGCTCTCATAAAATGCTCGATGTTGTCCAGGCTGTCGAGTAGAAACGTCTTCAGGGATCGAAATGGGTCCACATGCAATTCTCCTGATGGGACGAGGCTTTTCTGTTCTGACCGTAGCGGCTCCTGTGCCACGTCTTTGAACCAGGAGGAAACGGCAAGCGATGACATAACGACATAATGGCGTGCACTTTAAGGCGCTTTAAAGGTGACATCAAAAAGCCGTTTCTTGTTGTTTTCACAGGTGGAGTCGGGGGCAAAACAATGGGGCTAAAAAGTGATCATTTGGCAATCAGCAGGGAAACAGTGGCTATCTGACAGTGTACATGAAACGTGAAAACACTGAACCGCTGAAAAAATCTAGACGAGCCAGTTTTGCCTTTTGGGCCATAAATGTGTGTTCAAAACATATGTAGTAAACAACCAGTGTTCCCAGTATATCCAGTAACACATCCTTTTACACATCATTTATCCAAAACTATGCAATGTTTCCACATCCCTGACATTTTTCACAGTTTTTTTTTTTTTTAAAATTTTGTGCCCCTCCTCCTTTTTTCAGGTTAAATAAACCCCCAAAATTGTCCTTTTTGACCAATTTGTGTGCAACATTTCAAATGATTCCTAACGATGTTTGTTCACAATCAACAAATATCCAGTTAAACACACAACAAACCTCAAAACAGCTCCATTTGCATTTTTCCCAATGAAAGACTGCGAAACTGTGAAACAAGCAAAGGGGCGGGGCTTCCACAGCAGGTCAGTTAATATTATTTGAAATTTTATAACACCTATGCGCCTGTCAATCATCGTATAATCATATATGAGGACGAAAGAAAGAAGTCTGCTCCTCTGGCATAGTTTTGAGTGATAACTCAAGCTGTTAAAATGCAAAACTGCTCCTCAAATTGCACGCCGGTTAGTTGGAAGACGTTCAGTGTGCTGTCACGTTCATTTTCCACCCAGCCAGCAGCGTGCGTCTGCTTTCAGTCAATAAAAACACCATTAAACTCGACTTTTATCAGGAATGAATGATGCAGCCGTGTCTGAGTGGCCAGGCTTGTTATGTACAGCAATCTATTAACTAATAATGTGACATATTTACTAATGCTTTGCATGAACACAAAGCAAAACCTGGCGATAAAATATGTTGTGACTTTCGGTGAATATGTATTTAGGAGGATTATTGCTCTTATTTTTAACTTTCACACACAAGATCTGGTTTCGAATCAGATTTCTGGATTGTGACTGGTCAGAAAGTGTTGATCTCAGGTTTGTGTTAATTACGCTAAAACAATCTTTCTATTATTTATCCCTTTTTGCCAGATCGACTGATCTAAAACGAGTCTGTCGGCTTTCACTGTGTTTTAGACGTGTGTTTTTCCCTCTGTTGGATAACCTTACACAGAATTTTACTGGTTGAAGATCACATTTGAGCTGCTTTTTAGATGCACAAGCACTTGGAGCATCTCAGAGAGCAGAAATGGGTTTGATATCAACATTTACTTTGAAGATACAAACATTTGTGTGGAGAAAAATAACCGAATTTGCTTCGTTCAAGCTTTTCTATTAATATATTGCTGATAGTAGGCTAGGGAAAAACAGAAATCCTTCTGAAACACTACAAATTCCTAACGTGCTGAGTGTCTACCTTCATATGAGCTTCATATTAACCTCCACTGTGGAGTGAGACATGACAAAGACACTCAATCATCAACATGGACACAACAGTACAGGAGGAAACTCACGACTATTCACAGCTATGCAAATTCTATCTATTTAATAAGAGTAGGATCTGGTCTCGGTTGTCTTGAGGAGCCTTTTATAGGCTCAGGTCTTTCAGAACGATCGGATATTAATCTGGCTCTGTTTACACAGGGATTGAGAGCTGAGGATGGATTAGCGGCGGGAACACGACGGCTAATCCACAGCAAACAGAAAGCGCCGGAGAAGAAAAGAGTCATAGCTCAATCACTCAATCTTACTTAATACTGTGACCATCCAAATGAGCTCGTTAGCTTAGATCAACAGCCTGAGCAGTAACAGGCTGTAGGTACACAAGTACAAACACACACACACACACACACACACACACACACACACACACACACACAAACATGTATGGCATTATGGAAGAGTGTAAATGTCTCATTTGAACAACGGTTCTGGAACTTTCCGGGACACCAATCCAACATCACGCTAAGTTTGGAAGAAGTGAGTGCAGGAATAAATGACTTGGAATCATGCTGTTAAAGGAAAATAATCAACAAAATAGAGGCGTGATGATGCACCACCGTCCAGAGCTGCTGTTATAGAAAAGTAATCAGCTCATTCCGACCAATTAGAATCGAGCAGAGTATAATCAATTAAGTTTAGTTGGTTGTTTTAAAGTGTTAAAACGGGCTAATTATGTGTGTGTGTGTGTGTGTGTGTGAGAGAGAGAGAGAGAGAGAGAGAGAGAGAAAGAGAGAGTACACAAGAAGCACTTGTGTTAATCTTATGTGATGTTATGATGTGTTTTCTGGCACTATTTGAGAGTCTATATCATGTCAGTGTCACGTCTTTCACTCGTCTCTGGCGTCTCTGCACTCGTTCACTGTCATCTTCTCTCTGTCACTCCATCACTGTCTCTTCACCTTCTTTTGCTCAGGGATTTTAACCTCGGGGCAGCAGAGTGCTTTCGCTTTAGTGGAACTCATCTTCAAACTGATCACGACAAATGTTGTACGCACACACACACACACACACACACACACACACACACACACACACACAGACACACACTCACACCTGTCTGAGAACGAACATTTCAATACGACAAAAACAGCAGGAGAGAGAGGCCGGGATGAAAGGGTGGATGTGGGAAAAGGAAATAAAGATGCTACACAGCATTTTTTTTTCCCTCACAGGGAGATTTTCGTAAGTAACGCATGAGCGAAACAAAACAAAACTATATAAAATTAGTTCTGTGATTAAAATACAAGATAACAAGCGCTAATATAATTTGCATGTATATCAGGATCAGCTGTGTATGCGATTGTGTATGTAAGTCATAAATAAATACAATTTCTGAACATTTTATATTAGAGTAAATAATCTGACCAATAAACTAGCATTAGAGTAAATAATCTGACCAATAATAGGGGATTAGGATTAATAATCTGTTCAATAAACTAGCGCTTATGTAGAGGTAGCTAAAGTAAGCAGTGAAACAATAATAAGCTGTAAATATTGTATGCAGTCATAAAGAAACAGACAATTGGAGATGTTGCACATACAGTACTCTAAAAGATAAAAATAATTATATTCTTTAAACAATTTAAACATTACGTGCAGTCTAAAGGTGTGGCAGTAGGAGATAGATATTAGCAGGACAGAGACACAGACAGAGTCACCAACAGAGACAGAGAGACACAGAGACAGACAGAGACACAAAGACACACACAGAGACAGAGACACAGACAGAGAGACAGACAGAGACACAGACAAAAACAAAGACACAGACAGAAACAGAGACACAGACAGAAACAGATACACAGAGACAGACAGAAACACAGAGACAGAAACAGAGACACAGGCAGAAACAGATACACAGAGCCACAGACAGAAACAGAGACACAGGGACAGACAGAGACAGAGAGACACAGACAAAAACAGAGACACCGACAGGAACAGAGACACAGACAGAAAATG
Organism: Hemibagrus guttatus; assembly: GCA_033459395.1. Classification (NCBI taxonomy): domain Eukaryota; kingdom Metazoa; phylum Chordata; class Actinopteri; order Siluriformes; family Bagridae; genus Hemibagrus; species Hemibagrus guttatus. The sequence goes on from JAUCMX010000017.1 coordinate 21,477,664, forward strand.
ACACAGAAACAGAGACAGAAACAGACAGAAACAAAGACAGAAACAGAGACACAGAGACAGAGACACAGACAAGCAGAAACAGAGAAACGGAAAGAAACAGAGACACAGACAGAAACAGAGACAGAAACAGAGACACAGGGACAGACAGAGACAGAGAGACACAGACAAAAACATAGACACAGACAGAAACAGAGACACAGACAGAAACAGAGACGCAGACAGAATCAGAGACAGAAACAGACACAGGCCGTAACAGAGAAACAGACAGAAACAGAGACACAGACAAAAAAGAAACAGAGACAGAAACAGAGACAACGACAGAGACACAGACAGAGACAGAACAGAGACACAGACAGAAACACAGACAAAAACACAATCACAGATACAAAGATAGAGACACAGACAGAAACATAGACAGAAACAGAAACAGAGACTGAGACAATGCGAGTCTGGTCACGTATGCTAACTTGTACTAAACGCTGCATCCGTTTCCACAGAGACCCATAAAGTACACCTCCAGCGCTAATACCGTCACCATCTCACACACCACTTTCACGTCTCGCTCCAGGTTTAGCAGCTTTATATGAGAGTCAGATTGTAGAAAAAAGTCTCTCAGAGGGTCGCAAATGTATAAATTTGATCCAATCTGCGCTCCAGGAGTTTTAAACGGCCCTATCAGGGTTCATCAGGAACGCTGCCACTGCTGAGATCAAACCCAGCCAAATGAACAGTAATGCACTGCTTTCTTCATTTATTTTATTTTTAAATCTAAAAGCAGGTGTTTAATAAATGAGCTCATCTGTGAAGTTGCCATGATTAAAACCCAAGAGAGCAGTTCTCTCTGACAGCCATCACGGAACACAGCAACCGCTAATCATTTTCAAGCCATTTGCTAATACGCTAAGTGTTTATTAATTCATCTGTTTAGTCTCGTTCAACCGTGTGTGCTGAAGTGAAGTGCATTCTGGGGAGTCGTAACCATTCACGTGCTTCCTTCTGTTTTTATTTACTTTATTATTTTATTTTCATTATCTTTTATTTTTCTGAATGTTCTCTCAAGGCAATGATATCGGATGTGAATGTGAAAATGCAGTTGAACGCTACACAACTATTTTCACTCTGAAGCATACTATTTTCGCTAGTAACATGCTAACACAATTCTCAATAGAATAAGACACATAATGTTGCAGCGTTTAACAGAGTTTAACAGAGTAAACTTCAAAATGACCAAAATAATCAAACTAGCAAGTAGCTGCTTTATAAACAAATAAACCAAAAACAAATTAGAATGATAGCAGCGAGCTAGCAAAACAGCAACAAATGAGCAAAACACCAACAAATTAGCAAAACAGCGACAAACTAGCATAACAGCAGTAAATTAGCACAACAGCAACAAGCTAGCATAACAGCAACAAGCCAGCGAATCAGCAAGAAGATAGCATAACAGCTATCAACTATCAAAACAACAACAAACTAGCATAACAGTAAGAAACTAACACAACAGCAATAAACTAGCACAACAGCAATAAATTATCATGACAGCAACAAGCTAGCATAACAGCAGCAAACTAGCATAACAGCAACAACTATTAAAACAGCAAGAAACTAGCATAACATCAACAAACTAACATAACAGCAAGAAGCTAGCATGACAGCAACAACTAGGATAACAGTACCAAACTAGCATAACAGCTATCAACTATCAAAACAGCAACAAGGTAGCAAAACAGCAACAAGGTAGCATAACAGCAAGAAACTAGCATAACAGCAAGAAGCTACCAAAACAGCAAGAAATTAGCATAACAACAAGAAACTAGCATAACAGCAAGAAACTAGCGTAATAGCAAGAAACTAGCATAACAGCAAGAAACTAGCATAACAGCAAGAAACTAGCATTACAGCAAGAAACTAGCATAACAGCAGGAAACTAGCATAACAACAAGAAGCTAGCTTAACAGCAACAACTAACATAACAGCACCAAACTAGTATAACAGCTATCACCTATCAAAACAGTTACAAACTAGCATAATTGCAAGAAACTAGCATAACAGCAAGAAACTACCAAAACAGCAACACACTAGCAAAACAGCAAGAAATTAGCATAACAGCAAGAAGCTAGCGTAACAGCAACAACTAGCATAACAGCACCAAACTAGCATAACAGCTATCACCTATCAAAACAGCAACAAACTAGCATTACAGCAAAAAACTACTAAAACAGCAAGAAATTAGCATAACAGCAACAACTAGCATAACAGCAAGAAGCTAGCATAACAGCAACAACTAGCATAACAGCACCAAACTAGCATAACAGCTATCACCTATCAAAACAGTAACAAACTAGCATAATAGCAAGAAACTAGCATAACAGCAAGAAACTACCAAAACAGCAAGAAACTAGCATTACAGCAAGAAACTAGCAAAACAGCAAAAAAATTAGCATAACAGCAAGAAGCTAGCATAACAGCAACAACTAGCATAACAGCACCAAACTAGCATAACAGCTATCACCTATCAAAACAGCAACAAACTAGCATTACAGCAAAAAACTACTAAAACAGCAAGAAATTAGCATAACAGCTATCATTTATCATAAAAAAAACAACGAACTAGCATAACAGCAAGAAGCTAGTATAATAGCTAGTTTTTAAGACTTAAGTGATATTTAGAAATGTGTATAATTTGCAGTTACAACGAGAGAGAGACAGACAGAGAGAGAGAGACAGAGAGAGAGAGAGAGAGAGACAGAGAGGGAGAAAGAGAGACAGAGAGAGAGAGAATTTATTATTATTTTTTAAAATATTTTTCCTGTAATTAATTTGCGTGTAATATTTTATCTATTTATACTCATGCTAATAAAGTCTGTTGTTTTTTTTCTGGAAAATATAAGAGTTAAGTAAGTTAATCTTCTACACATGACAAGCTGATTAAATCAAATTATTTATTTATTTTTTTATTGATAAAGTCACTTATTTTTTATTCGCCAAACACCACTTCATCAGCTGCACCTTCACGTGTGGCTCACGTGACTCCGACGTGAACTCTGAGTCAAACTACAGAGATATTGCAGACACGCAGCGAGACCTGATGTGACCTAAATAAGAGGAAATAAATTGAGAACGGAGTGTTGTTGTTGTGTGTGTGTGTGTGTGTGTGTGTGTGTGTGTGTGTGTGTGTGTGTGTGTGATGGAGCTGATGGAGGCCTGCTGTGAGTGACGGAGCTGAACGCTCGCAGGGAAAGCGAGGAAGGAGAACGAGACGATTTTGAGAAATAGCATGAGAGAGAGAGACGGAAGCGTAACGGGGCAGGAGGAGGGACATGGCGGGGGGCGAGGAGGAGGGGGAGGAAGGAGGAAGGAGGGATTGATGGAAAGAAAAACAATACAGATCAGCAGACAGCAAACATGTCATAGCAATTTAGGAGTAATTATCATTTTAACATAAACTACTCCTTTCATTTAATACGTTTTTTAATAAAATAATTTCCACTCAGGATTTACAAAAATCTATTAATCTACCTGTTTTTAGCGTAAAGTTTTCTTTTCATCACAATATACTCATTTTTTATATTAAATATATATTATATTTTTATAATATTTATATTTTTGCCCCTTGTCTCTTTCTTCCCCTCTCTCTTTTTGCCCCCCCCCCCCTCTCTCTTTCTCTTCTTCTCTCTCTCTCTCTCTCTCTCTCTCTCTCTCTCTCTTTGCCCCCCTCTCTTTGCCCCAACTCTCTTTCTTTTCCTGTCTCTCTTTGCCCCCCCACCGCTCTTCCTCTCTCTCTTTCCCCCCCCCTCTCTTTACCCCCCCCCCTCCTCCTCTCTCTCTTTGCCCCCCCTCTCTTTCTTTTCCTGTCTCTCTTTGGCCCCTCCCTCTTTCTCTTCCTCTCTCTCTTTGCCCCCCTCTCTTTGCCCCAACTCTCTTTGCCCCCCCACCGCTCTTCCTCTCTCTCTTTCCCCCTCTCTCTTTACCCCCCCCCCCTCCTCCTCTCTCTCTTTGCCCCCCCTCTCTTTCTTTTCCTGTCTCTCTTTGGCCCCTCCCTCTTTCTCTTCCTCTCTCTCTTTGTCCCCCCAGCCTCTCTTCCTCTATCTCTCTTTGTTCCTCTCTCTTTCTCTTCCTCTCTCTCTTTCTTTTCCTCTTTCTCTTTGCCCCCTCTCTCTTTCTTTTTCAATGAATGACTTAAACCCTTTTACACTGAAATGGTGCTGTGAGAATATTATCCGTTTTATTGATGAAGGTCAACTGTTTTTAATACCCTTTTACACTGAGACATCTCAAAGTTTTTTTATGTAACAAAACTGTTTTAAAATTTGAATCTCCTTAATTTATTGAAATGGGTATTAATATTATTTATATATTTTATTATTATATTTATTTATTTTTTTATTTTTTTTTTTTATTTTTTTATTTATTTACCTGCTGAGGCACTTGCACTTTACTGTATAATGTGACTGGTGTAAATTCTTGTTTTCCTCTCTCTCTTTGCCCCTCTCTCTCTTTCTTTTTCTCTCTGTCTTTGCCCCCTCTCTCTTTCCCCCCCCTCTTCCTCTCTCTCTTTGTCTCTCTTTCTTTTTCCCCTCTCTTTTTTTTCCTCTTTCTCTTTGCACCCCTCTTTCTCTTTGCCCCTCTCTCTTTCTCTTCCTCTCTCTCGTTGTCCCCCTGCCTTTCTTCCTCTCTCTCTTTGCCCCCTCTCTCTTTCTTTTCCTCTCTCTCTTTGCCCCCCTCTTTCTCTTTGCCCCCTCTCTCTTTCTCTTCCTCTCTCTCTTTTGTTTCCCCCCCTTTTTCCCCCTCTTTTTTCCCTCTCTCCTTTGTCCCCCCCTTTTTTTTTTCCCCCCCCCCCTCCTCTTTCCTCTCCCCTTTCCCCTTTTTTTTGCCCCCCTCTCTTTCTTTTCCTCGGCTCTTTTTGTCCCCCCTCTCTTTCTTTTCCTCTCTCTCTTTGCCCCTCTCTTTCTTTTCCTCGTTCTCTTTGCCCCCCTCTCTCTTTCTCTTCCTCTCTTGCTTTGCCCCCCCCTGCCTCACTTCCTCTTTCTATTTACCCCCCTCTTTCTTTCTCTTACTCTCTCTTTGCCCCCTCTTTTCTTTCTCTTCCTCTCTCTTTTTGTCCCCCCAGCCTCTCTTCCTCTCTCTCTTTGCCCCCCTCTTTTTTCTTTTTCTCTGTCTCTCTTTCCCCCCCCTCTCTCTTTCTTTTCCTCGTTCTCTTTTGCCCCCTCTCTCTTTCTCTTCCTCTCTTGCTTTGTCCCCCCTGCCTCACTTCCTCTTTCTATTTACCCCCCCTCTTTCTTTCTTTTACTCTCTCTTTCTTTTCCTCTCTCTCTTTGCCCCCTCTCTCTTTCTCTTCCTCTCTCTCTTTGCCCCCCCCAGCCTCTCTTCCTCTCTCTCTTTTGCCCCCCCTCTCTTTCTTTTTCCCTGTCTCTCTTTGCCCCCCTCTCTCTTTCTTTTCCTCTCTCTCTTTGCTCCCTCTCTCTTTTTTTTCCTCTCTCTCTTTGCCCCCCCTTTCTTTTTCTCTGTCCCTTTTTGGGCCCCCCCCTCTCTCTTTCTTTTCCTCCCTCTCTCTGCCCCCCTCTCTTTCTCTAGAAAGAAAAGAGAGGAAAGAGAGAGACACATGGACAGAAAAGAAAATAAAGAAGACAAAAATAGAGAGAGAAAAAGGGAAAAGAGAGAGAGAAAGAGAGAGACAGAAAGAGAGAGAGAGAGAGAGAGAGGGGAGAGAGAGAGAGAAAGGACAGAAAAGTAAATACAGAAGACAGACACAGAAATAGAGAGAGACAACAGAAGAGAGAGAGAGAGAGAGAGAGAAAGAGAGAGAGAGAGAGAGAAAAAGAAAAAAGCCCATAAACACTGCAATAACTCATCCACTAATCTTCTATCACACTGCTGTCCAGCACACGGCTTCATTCCTCCTGCACTTATCTGTTTATGAAAAAATGTTTGTAGACACTGGTTTGGGTTTGACTTCCTGTACAAAAAAAAAAAAGATAAAAGACGTCGTCATTCTGTTCACTTTTTTTTTTTTTTCCCCCCCAGAGTGCAGCACTAAATGATAGATATTTCCGGGTGACGGACACAGACAGAAATGTCAAGTTGTCTCAGATACACACCTGCTGACATTTTTTTTCCCCTCTCCCTCTCCCCCTCTCTCTCCCTCTCTCTCTCTCTCTCTCTCTCTCTCTCTCTCTCTCTCACATACCCCTCTGTCCCCTTTTTTCCCTCTCTCTTTTTTTTTTTAACCCCCTCTTTTTTTCCCTCTCTTTTTCTCTCTCTCCCCCCCCCCACATACCCCTCTGTCTTTTTCCCTCTCTCTTTTTTTTTTTAACCCCCTCTTTTTTTCCCTCCCTTTTTTCCCTCCCCCTCCCCCTCTCTCTCTCTCTCCCCACATACCCCTCTGTCTTTTTCCCTCCCTTTTTCTTTCTCTCCCCCCCCCCCCCCCCCCCCAACCCCCTCTTTTTTCCCTCTCTCCTCTCTCTCCCCCCTCTCTCCCCCCTCTCTTCTCTCTCTCTCTCTCTCCCTCCCCCACTCTCTCTCTCTCTCTCTCTCTCCCTTTTTTTTTCCCTCCCCCCCCCCCCCCCCCCCCCCCCCCCCCCCCAGAAAAATCATGGGGGTTCTTGGAAAATACTCAACGATGAAGTGAAGTAACTGTTATGAGCCCGGGAGATTATTTTTTTTTCTCTAACAGCGAGTCCAGAAATGTCAAAAAAAAAAAATCAGACAATTTTTTTTGTTGTATGTTTTAACCAAAGATTATTTTTTTTATCCATTTATAGTTACACTTAAAATTAATGGATTAAGTTATTTCCTGCTCTTACTTCCATAATAGCCACTAAAACATTTATTCTGTTTTTATCCTTCCTTTTTTCTTTTTTTTCTATTTTTACAATTATAATGTTCCTTTTTTTAAAAAAGAAATCCAGTATATTCTCTAATTTGTTCATCATTATGTGTTCAGTTATGTTAGCTGTTGCTATATGTTTTTATATATTTGATATATATATATATATATACATGACAGTGATTTAAACAAGTCCATTAACACACACACACACACTTCTATAAGCTCTTTCCGAGTGCTTCTTGTGAATTTCAGAAAAACAAAACAAACACGATGTATGACGTTTCAGCTCGGCTGTGATCGGATATCGCTCTCCAAATATTCACACCACACACCACAGGATAATGGGAGAAGGTTGTTTTAAAAATGAGGACACAGAAACACTTTGAGATCGTTAGGACACAGAAAAACCCTCAAAATCGTTTTGACGAGCCTCTGCTATGGTTTTGTTCACAAAGCTCCGCCCCCTGAATCATCACAAGCTTTTGGAACGTGACTGCGTGAAAAGTTTTGTCTTTTGTTCGAACACTAACTTTGAAAGAATTACCACTACCATCAAAATCACTCATTCACAGCTTCAAATGATTTCTTTCTTTCTCTCTCTCCCTCTCTCTCTCTCTCTTTTTCCGTCAGTTTATCTCTTTTCCCAAAATTTTCTGCCTATGATTTTATTTGTTCTATCGGGTTCCCTTTTTCAGATATTCCTGCAGCACACACACTCACACACACACCGTCTCCTCAAACGACACCCACATCCAAGACACAGAGGATCAAAGTAATGAACCACACACAGAAGAACACACACACACACCCCACACACACACACAAAACAAAAAAATGCAGAGAGAGGGTTTGAATCAGGATAATGAAGTACACACCACACTGGCAAACCCCAATCAATCACACACAGACAGGAGAGAAAAGAGAAGAGACAGAAAAGAGAGAGAGAACAAAGAGAAAGGAGAGAGAGAGAGAGAGAGAGAGAGAGAGAGAGAGAGAGAAAGAGAGAGAGAGAGAAAGAAAGAAGAGAGGGGGGGGTAGGGAGACACACAGGGCGTCTCAGATTACAGAAAATACAGAAAATGTGGAAGAAATGAAAGTATCAACTTCAGATTTCTGAGAGAGAGAGAGAGAGAGAGAGAGAGAGAGAGAGAGAGAGAGAAATAAAAACAAGTAAAAGAGTGAGACCTAATCCCCCTTCAAAGGACACTCGGTGCTTTTTTCGGTCTCTCCCAGAAAGCTTATTAAACTTTCATGCTTTAACGAGTCAATATTAGCTCTGACATTTCAGCCAGAGAAAAAAAACGAGGCCGAGCACAGCGTGTGCCAAAAGTTCCCGGTAGGTCGGCGAGGACGGAGGGCTGACGGATGAGAGAACGGAGAGAACCGGAGAGGCTTTTTTCCAGGAAAACAAAGACATTGTTGCCTCATGGTCACATCAGATTAGAGTCATTTTCCATTGCTTTGGGTTTCAGACCGGATGAGTTCTCCTCTTCAGCACAGACAGGAAAAAACAGCGTGATTACAGCCTGATGCTTCACCGTGCACTTCGCTTTAGATCCATCATCCACACACGGCTATGATTCAGCATGCAGGTCTTAACAGAACAGTTCAGTTCAAAAATAAAAAAAACTCACACCCGATGAACACAATGTTCCATTTACAGCTAATTTATTCAGGTGAGATTTTTCACGTCTGAAGTTTGCTTCTGTAATTTTTAGTTGAATGTGTGAGGATCGGCTGAGACACTGCATAAGATAACATTTAAATGAATCAAGGCAACAAGATAGAACCAATAAGGCCAACTCTTATCTAACCCCACCCCCCCTCTTCACCCCAACCCCACCTCTCATCTAAACCCGCCCCTCACCTAAACCTATCCCTCACCTAACCCCACCCCTCATCTAAAAATAATCCCTCACTTAACCCCCCCCCTCACCTAAAAACCCCTTCCTTACCTAACCCCACCCCCCCATCTAAACTAATCCCTCACCTAACCCCACCCCTCATCTAAACTAATCCCTCTCTTAACCCCACCCCTCACCTAAACCCCCCCCCTCACCCAAACCCCCTTTTTTACCTTTAAACCCCCCCCCTCACCTAAAAACCCATCCCTCAAACCCAACCCCCCTCTCACCTAAACCCCCACCCCCCTCCCACCCAAACCTATTCCCCCACCTAACCCCGCCCCCCCCCCCCTCACCTAAACCTATCCCCTTTCCCAAACCCCGCCCCTTTTTCCCAAACCAAATTTCCCTTTCCTAACCCCCCCCCCCCCCCTCACCTAAACCTATTTCCCTTTCCTAACCCCCCCCTTTTTTAAACCAAATTTTTTTTCCTAACCCTGCCCCCCCCCCCAACCCCCAAACCTATTCCTTACCTAACCCCACCCCTCACATAAAAACCCATTTCTTACCTAACCCCCCCCTCACCTAAACCTATTCCTTACCTAACCCCACCCCTCACCTAAACCTATTCCTTACCTAACCCTGCCCCCTCCCCCCCCCTAAACTTATCCCTTACCTAACCCCGCCCCTCACATAAATCTTTTCCTTACCTAACCCCCCCCCCTCACATAAACCCCATTCCTTACCCAACCTTGCCCCTGACCTAAACCTATCCCTTACCTATCCCCATGCTCACCTAACCCCACCACTCACATAAACCTTTTCCTTAACTAACCCCACTCTCACCTGAACCTACAGTATTGCTCACCTACGCCCCCCCCAACACCTAAACCTATCCTCTTGCTTTTAAACCTGCCCCTTAGTATAAAGCCTGCCTCTCACCTGTTTTCTTTTGAACGCCATTATATTTTGTTATAAAAAGGGGCAAACATAAAGAAGAGAACAACAGGAGAGAGGGATTTAAAGAGATGAAGAGGGGGCATGGATAGGGAAAAAAAAAAAAAAAAAAGAAAGAGAGAAAAAAACATTAAGGGAAGAACTCTATCACTTGACAGTGTGTGTGTGTATGTGTGTGTGTGGTTTTACACATTTGTACGTTCTAAATTATTTAGAGACTCCTCTGTGTGTGTGTGTGTGTGTGTGTGTGTTTTGTGTGTGTGTTGTGTGTGTGTGTGTGTGTGGTGTGTCCTTTTTTTCTTACTTGCCTCACCAAAACCGTGCCTTGATCATAATGCCGTCAGAGACCCGGCACAGTCTGTTTTTTCTCTCTCTCTCTCCTTTTCCTCTCTCTCTCTCTCTCTCTCTCTCCATCAATGGGATGCTAATGAATCCTTCACAATGATGGAAGCCTTAAAAGCTGACACTGATAGAAACAGGAAGTTGGAGAAGGGGGAGAAAGAGAAAAAGCTTCTTCGTATTTCCAACACACCCCACACACACACACACACACACACCCCACACACACACACACACCACACACCCCACACACACCACACCCCACACACACGTCTGATGTGCACAAATGTCACTTCCTGCTCTTTCCTTTCAAGGCTAACCTTTTAGCTGCGAACAGCCACGAGTCAGTAAAGGAAAGAGGCGGAAGGACGTGGAAATGTCGCCGCTTCACAAATAGAAGAATAAAAATTAATCCTCTCTGACCTTTTCCCTTTCTGCATACCTTTAACGTCTTTTCTTCTCTGCATTAGCATTATTTATTATTTTAAAAAATTCCTTTCATTTTTCGTCCTCTCAGCTTTTCTATTCCCCCAGAAGTCCCTTTCTTTCTTTCATTCTTTTTTTTTTTTTCTTTCTTTTTTTTCTTTCTTTCTTTCTTTCTTTCTTTCCCTTTTTTTCTTTTTTTCTTTCTTTTCTTTCCCCCTTCTCCTCTTTCTTTCTTTCTTTCTTTCTTTTTTTTCTTTCTTTTTTTCTTTCTTTTTTTCTTTTTTTCTTTCTTTCCCCCTTTCCCCTTTTTTTCTTTCTTTTTTTTTCTTTCTTTCTTTCTTTCTTTCTTTCTTTCTTTCTTTCTTTCTTTCTTTCTTTTTTTCCCCCCCTTTTCCCTTTTTTCTTTCTTTCTTTTTTTTTTCTTTCTTTCTTTCTTTCTTTTTTTCTTTCTTTTTTTCTTTCCCCCCTTTCTTTCTTTTTTTCTTTCTTTTTTTCTTTCTTTCTTTCCCCCTTTTTTTCCTTTTTTTCCCCCTTCTTTCTTTCTTTCTTTCTTTCTTTCTTTTTCTTTTTTTTTTCTTTCTTTCTTTTTTTTTTCTTTCCCCCTTCTCCTCTTTTCTTTCTTTCTTTCTTTCTTTCTTTCTTTCTTTTTTTCTTTCTTTCTTTCTTTCTTTCTTTCTTTCTTTTCCCCCCTCCCTTTTTTTCCCCCTTTTTTTCCTTTTTTTCTTTCTTTCTTTTTTTCTTTCCCCCTTTCTTTCTTTCTTTCTTTCTTTCTTTCTTTCTTTCTTTTTTTTTTCCCTTTCCCCTTTTTTTTCCCCCCCTTTTCCTCTTTCTTTCTTTTTTTCTTTTTTTTCTTTCTTTCTTTCTTTCTTTCTTTCCCCCTTTCTTTCTTTCTTTCTTTCTTTCTTTCTTTCTTTCTTTCTTTCTTTCTTTCTTTCTTTCCCCCCCCCCTTTCCTCTTTCTTTCTTTCTTTCTTTTCTTTCCCCCTTTCTTTCTTTCTTTCTTTCTTTTTTTTTTCTTTCCACATCATACTCTATCCATTTCTTTTTTTCTTTCTTTTTTTTTCTTTTTTTTTCTTTCTTTCTTTCTTTCTTTCTTTCTTTTTTTTTTCTTTCTTTCTTTCCCCCTTCTCCTCTTCCTTTCTTTTTTCTTTTTTCTTTTTTTCTTTCTTTCTTTCTTTCTTTCTTTTTTTTCTTTCTTTCTTTCTTTCTTTCTTTCTTTCTTTCTTTCTTTCTTTCCCCCTTATCCTCTTTCTTTCTTTCTTTCTTTCTTTCTTTCTTTTTTTTCTTTTTTTTTTCTTTCTTTCTTTTTTTTCTTTTCTTTCTTTCCCCCTTTCCTTTTTTCTTTTCTTTCTTTTTTTTTCTTTTCTTTCTTTCTTTCTTTTTTTCTTTCTTTTTTTTCTTTCTTTTTTTCTTTTCTTTCTTTCTTTCTTTCTTTCTTTCTTTCTTTCTTTTTTTCTTTCTTTCTTTTCTCCCTCCCTTCCTTTCCTCCTTCCCCTTTCCCCTGATCCCCTTCAACTTCTATAACTTCTATCCATTTTCTTTCCCTTTTTTTTTTTACTCTGATTTTCCCTCCTTTCCCCCCCCTTTTCTACGCCTTCCAATGTTTGGAGGATCATCATGTTTTTTTTTATTCATTTATTTTTTCTTTTTTTCATTTTTCTTGAGTGCATAATAACATAGTATATTAAACTTTCCGAAATCAGATACAAAAAAAAGAGAGAGAGAAAAGAAAAAGAAAGGGTCATTTCATTAAGCCTGCTGATGTTATAGAATGTAAAACTGATATTTTGGTGTAAATGTGACGAGGTGATGAGTGCACACTCTCTGATTTGGGGTTTTTATATCGCTTCTGCTCTGTTAATTGTGTTTCCACTTCCTGCTGGTGCTTTTCTTGGCTTCCGCTTCTTCTTAAAAAAAGAGGGAAAACTCAGTGGGATTCTCTGAGATAAACTACCGCTAAATATGCAAACAATAATGTGGCAAAAAGAGAGTGCAGAAGTGTATACAGGGTTGGGGCTGAGAGCGGGGGCTGCGGTGATGAATGGAAATGGATTTGGAACGAGGCCGGAGGTGAAACGGAGCTGTTTGACTCCTGCTACACTCATTAGTGACTTAGTGTTTCTCCATCTGCCAGCAGCCTCTGTGTGTGTGATGTATGGAAAACAGATTTAAATAAAAACACACACACACACACACACACACACACACACACACACACACACACACACACACATTTGTCCTGGAAAACATGCTTACAGTTTCATAAAATTATCCACAAGTGATTTAACATGTGTGTGTGTGTGTGTGGGAGACAAAAGGAAGAGAGAGAGAGAGAGAGAGAGAGAGAGAGAGAAGAAACATCATTTATACAAACACACAATCAGCTTGTCCTTCTTAATGTCTCTCACTTTAGTCTGTTTTTGCCATACAGACAGACAGACAGACAGACGGACGGAGAGTGACTGCACTATTTAAGACTGCGAATGCAGACTGAGTGTTTATTCCACACTATGCAGATGTGAAACACACCACACACAACACGACTGCTTTATTTATCCATTAACTAACTTAATGAAAACATCTCTCCATCTAGCTTTCCCTCTGTCACCGTTGTTCTGAGTCAACACGGCATCAGCGGAAACGTGCTCGTGTACGCACCACACAGCACAACTCAAAACAACTCAACACAACTCATCACTTCGCATAATAACCCATAAATGCGCATCACATTTCATTTACATTTACATTTCTGGCATTTGGCAGACGCTCTTATCCAGAGCGACGTACAAAAGTGCTTTAGTTCTCAGTCAATGAATACATTAACACTGGTTCAATAGGACACAAACTTGGGATACCATTAGCCTAAACACTGAGTTGGGTTTTTTTTTTTTTTTTTTTTTTTTAAACTTTGCAACATAATACATAAACAGGGAAAAAAAAGAGCTATTTTTAAATACTTCAGGAAGAGGCAAGCCTTCAGTTGCCGTTTGAAGACGGTTAGAGACTCGGCCGTACGGATACCTAGGGGAAGTTTGTTCCACCACCTCGGTGCCAGAACAGAGAAGAGTCTTGATGTATACCTACCTTTTTCCCTGAGAGATGGTGGGACCAGTCGAGCAGTGCTAGTGGATCTGAGTGAGCGAGATGCAGTGTGAGGAGTGACGAGAGCTTTGAGGTAAGAGGGGGCTGGTCCATTCTTGGCTTTGTAGGCAAGCATTAGTGTTTTGAATCTGTGCGTGCAGCTATCGGAAGCCAGTGGAGGGAACGCAGCAGTGGGGTGGTGTGCGAGAACTTGGGCAGGTTGAAAACAAGTCGTGCAGCTGCATTTTGGATCGTTTGCAGTGGGCGAATTGCGTTCAGAGGTAGACCTGCCAGAAGAGAGTTGCAGTAGTCCAATCTCGAAATGATCAGAGACTGAACAAGCACCTGAGTAGCCTGTGTGGATAGAAATGGCCGAATCCTTCTGATGTTGTACAGAAGAAACCGACATGAGCGTGTCACATTAGTGACATGGGAGGAAAAGGACAGTTGATTGTCCATGGTTACCCCAAGGTTGCGAGCAGTAGCAGAAGGGGAAATCATGGAGTTGTTCAGAGATATCACAAGGTCTTGGGCTGGGGATGGATCACCTGGGATGATCAGCAGCTCAGTTTTGCTGGGATTGAGTTTCAGCTGATGACCCGTCATCCAAGATGAAATGTCCGCCAGACACGCTGAGATCTGAGCAGAAGCCGTGGTGTCTGAGGGAGGGAAGGAGAAGATAAGTTGGGTGTCATCGGCATAGCAGTGCTGTGAAAATCCATGTGAGGATATAACTTTGCCAAGAGTGTGAGTATAGAGGGAGAAAAGGAGAGGACCAAGTACTGAGCCTTGCGGGACACCAGTAGAGAGTCTGCGTGGAGCAGATGTCAATCCCTTCCATGTTACCTGATATGAGCGACCATCCAGGTAGGAAGCAAACCATTCCCATGCTGTTCCACAAATTCCAAGACTCGTGAGGGTGGACAAGAGGGTCTTGTGGTTTACTGTGCCAAATGCTGCAGACAGGTTGAGGAGGATGAGGACCGATGACAGTTTGGCTGATCTAGCAGCATGTAGTTTCTCAGTGACTGCCAAAAGGGCAGTCTCTGTGGAATGTGCTGCTTTGAAGCCAGACTGGTTGGGGTCATGGAGGTTATTCTGCATGAGATAGTCAGACAGCTGATTACAAACAACACGTTCGAGAATTTTTGAAAGGAATGAGAGAAGTGATACCGGTCTGTAGTTGCTGATGTCTGAGGGATCCAGAGCAGGTTTCTTCAGGATGGGGATGACCCTGGCTTTCTTAAAGACAGTTGGAACATGACCAGATGTTAAGGATCCATTGATGACTGTGGTGATGAAGGGTAGGAGGTCAGGTGAGATGGTCTGGAGCACAGCTGAAGGGATTGGATCCAGTGGGCAGGTGGTAGGATTGCAGGACCGAATAATTTGCAAAACCTCTTCTGCTGCTACAGTTGAGAGCTGCATCAGTGAAGGTGTAGCAGAGTGCTGACTGTGTGATGTAGGTGAAGTTGGGAGAGACGTGAAGGTCCGGCAGATCCTCTCAGTCTTCTCTGTGTAAAAAGTGGCGAAATCTTCGGCGGTCAGGGAGGATGGAGAAGGTGGAGCCAGAGAGTTGAATAGTGACGAGAAGATGTTGTGGAGCTTTCGGGGACCTTGTGCAGAAGTTTCAAGCTTTTCCTTTTAGAAGGAGGTCTTGGCAGAAGTCACGTCCAAGGAGAAATTTTGGGCAGGAGTGTACAATAAGCAATGAGGTCTGTGTCGAGTTTAGATTTCTTCCACTTCCTCGCTGCTGATCGGTAGATGACAATGATGAAGAGGTTGATTGGAGAGGTAAATGAAAATGCATGGAATTCAAAAGAAGAGATGGTTAGATGAGACAAGGGGAGAGGTGAGGAACACCATTTCTGTGACAACACAACTCATCACCCCTACATCACAACTCAGAACAACTCAACACAACTTATCACCATGCATAACAAAACCCCTAAATGTGCATCACAACTCATCACCATACATCACCACACATCACATCTCAACTCATCACCATACATCGCAACTCAGCACAACTCATCACCACAAAATTGCAACTCAACACAACTCATCACCATATAAACCCCAACTCATCACCATTCAGCACCACACATCACATCTCAACTCATCACCACACATCGCCACTCGACACAACTCATCACCACACATCGTAAAATCAACACAACTCATCACCACACATCGCCACTCAACACAACTCATCACCACACATCGTAACTCAACACAACTCATCACCACACATTGCCACTCAACACAACTCATCACCACACATCGCAATCACCACCATATAACACAACTCACCATTAATCACCACACACAATTCACGACCAAACATCACCACACATCTCAACTCAACACAACTCATCACTATATAATCTCAACTCATCACCATACAGCACCACACATAACAACTTATCACCAAATATTGCAACTCAATACAACTCTGTAGAGCTGAGTTTACTGAATAACCAACATGATAGCAAGTAGAGAGAAAACAAGAAAGACAGTGCATGTGATCCATCTGTACAACACACCTGAAGAGGAGAGAGAGAGGGGAGAGAGAGAGAGGGGGGTGAGGAAGCAATAAACAGAAAAAATTATATCTACATGTCAATTAATGAAAGAAAGAAAGAAAGAAAGAAAGAAAGAAAGAAAGAAAGAAAGAAAGAAAGAAAGAACGAAAGAAAAAGAAGACTAACTTGATTTTTTCCCTGATATAATGTTTGATGACTTTTGAAATTCCTGAAT
>JAUCMX010000017.1:21501398-21551398 GCA_033459395.1 Hemibagrus guttatus
ACCATTTTTCTAAACCGGTCACAACCGACCTGGACCAGCCTGACAAGTAGACCCTGTATGACCAACTAGAATCAGAATGACCAGGTAGAACCAGCCTGATCATCCTGGACCCACATGATCAGCTAGAACCATCCTATTTACCTGGAACCAGCATGACAAACTGGTACCTGCCTCACCAAGTGGGACCAACATGACCAGCTAGAAGCAGCCTGATCAACCTGGACCCACATGACTAGCTAGAACCGTTCTGATTACCTGGAACCAGCATGACAAACTGGCACCTGTCTCACCAACTGGGACCAACATGTCCATGTAGAAGCATCCTGACCAACTGGGACCAACATGACCAGATAGAACCAGTCTGACCTAATAGACTGAGCAATAAACTAGTAGTAGTACACAGGTGGAGACAACTAGTGTTTGTAACCATGGGAACCATTACACAATGGATATAATTGTGACTGCTGAACTGTTCACTCAAAAATTGTTCATTACTGTGACCATGAAAAGTCATAGCTCTTAACGGGAATTTGATTCTAGTTTGAAACATATCTTGAGTGTAACATTGTCGAGATGCGTGTTGAGCTGTGTGCTTTCAGGCAAAACTGTAACCAGTACAGTAGCAAATACACTAACAATTCACAAACGCTGCTCTCAAACTTGGAAAGTTTTTAACTTTTCAAGCTTTTTCCATCTTTGTTGTGCACCAGCGGGGTTTTCTTCAACACAAATGCTGCTCTGGGTGCCATCATTATCTACCAGTGCGCTAAAAAAGCCAGGAGAGGAAACGCTGCGGAGGAAAGAAAAGAGAGTGAGAAAGAGCGAGAGGAAGCGCAGTGTGTGTGATTTCCCTCGACGGTGCTACGGCTTTGAAGAGTGAATCGTGGTGATGGTGGTGAACCGCGTGTGTGTGTGTGTGTGTGTGTGTGTGTGTGGTTCAGTCCTCATTGCAGCACTTCATACTAACAGTATAGACTCCGAGCTAATGGGGCACTGCTGCTAAACAAGTGCACTCTGAATACTGACACTCACAAGGAAACATGCAACTTTTTATTTTATTTTAGCTCCTTTCTAGAGTTTAGTAGGTCTTTTGTCACAAATTCAACTTTTAGCACTCTCTTCTTTACTTCCATTTGCTGTTTCTCTTTGCCTCCATCTTTAGGGCCTTACATCATCCTTAAATTACATTGTGATCTTTGTTATAACCTTGTTGTAGGGCTTCCATTCGATCATTAGTAGGTCACATGACCGTAACATGGCTGTAGGCTCTACATGTGCAAGGAACTCAATAACAGAAAAAAATGAGTCACTGATTCTTTGATTCACTGATTCAGTGATTCCTTTTAAACATCATCTAGATTTAATTGTTGGGTATAAATACATTTGACCACGACTTACTTTTAGAAGGTGTTAGAAAAGCAGGAGCACTTGCTGGATTGTTCTTTTATTCTTATACTGGAAAAAAATGTAAAAAAAAAAAAAAAAAACCCATTTCTTTAATTTGGACAGGATGTATTTATATTATAGAGGATTATTTTTCCTGCTAATAAACAATATAATTACAACCAGAAAAACCTTTTTTAATGGATTTATTTTATTTTTTTATGTATATATGTATGCATGTATTTATTTATTTATTTATGTATTTATTTATTTTTTAAAATTGTTTTTATTTGTAATTATATATTTGAAATTAAATACCTTAGCGATCTAATTTCACTTATACTAAATTATCATCCAATAGAATAACAAGAATAACTTAATTTATTATTTAAATAAATAAATAAATAAATGAATTAATTAATTGGTCAAATTAGCATGTAAATATTTATATTTGTATAATTATTTTACAATGTGAAGTCTTTACTTGTCTGCTAAGTTGTATATGATAGCTAGGAAGAGATTAGCTCAATACGTGTTTTGCTGTGTTAGCATATAGACCTCGTTTCAGTCTGCATCGAAGCCAATTCTGAAGGTTGAAATCAGGTATTGGAAGAGATAACACATGGATGGAGGAATGGAGCGATGGAGGTGAGAACCTGTCGAAAAGATTGATTTCTGATTGGACGTGTCAGCGAAGAGGCGCTTTGTTGCTGTTGGTGACGGGCTGATTAGCGAGTTCGAGCTATAGTTTATGATAGTTTAGCGATGTCATGCTCAGTGTTTACTGTTTAATTAAAGAGTCCCAGGCTCGCATATCAAAATGTCCAGACACACACACACTCACACACACACACACACACACACAGACACACACACACACACACATCTACGCCAATATGAACCTGACTAGAGAGTAACGGTGTGATTACAGACTTGAAGAGGAATAAGGAGTCGTCCCAGGGGATTTTTCAATATTTTCCTTTCACTAATCCCTCGTTTAAGTCAGAAACTGTAGCGCACATACAGTGGAACCTCGGCATATGAATCCTTACCTTAAAAATTTAAATTTTGTAAGAAATTTGCATCGGCACATGAAGCATTTTCGGCATACAAACCGAACCGAACTGAACACTGGCTAAATCTCGCGTCTGTCCGGGAGCAGTTCAAAACTTGTTAGCGTCAGTGGAAAGAGAAGCGAAGCCAACCGAAGCGGGTTTATGAATTTTATGGATTTTTTTTCACCCAGCGAAAGCTGTTTTGAAAGAGTCAACCCACGATACCAAGGTTGCCTTCGGCATGCATTCAAAAGCTAGGTGATTTTCCGGGCGTTTTTTTTTTTTTGACAGATCGGTGGCGTGGGCGGTCTGTTCAATTTTTAGCCCAAGCTTGGTGGCACGACTTCCTGTGAGGACCCTTGACATGGAATGCTTGGCCTGGGTCAGTTCTTTGTAAGCAGCCATACAGTTTACATACGCTTCGTATTGGTCATATTGGTCATATTTGTGGGTGGCTGGAACGGATTATCTGCATTTACGTTATTTCTTATGGTTTCACGATACATATTTTCACCAGAACAAATTAAATTCCTATGCTGAGGTTCCACTGTATATACAGGACATTATAGCAACCACCAGTGTGTTTAGTTTGACACCATACTGCCGTCCTGTTAAATTGTTTGACCTTTTCAGCCCAAAAAGGAGGCAGCTTTTGAGAAATCGAAATGATTTTCGAGAAATCGAGACGAGCGATTCTGAGCCTGAGGAAAGGGGGCGGAGATTCCAGGGAGCGAGTTGATCTTGAAGACTTACTTTGCTGGTGTGCTTTTCTTTTTTTGGTGGTGGGGATAATAAGCTGTTACAGTGTACTCTGATCTTAACATGCGTTCTATATGAAACTGACAATGTATACAGACAAATCCAGTTTGTTTAATGGGTACACATCAGTACACAATCCTTCACAAAAATCCTTTAAGCTCTGTGTGTGTGTTTGTTGTCTACTACAGTTTTCCTGCTCTCGCTGGACTTTATTCTCTCTCTCTCTCTCTCTCTCTCTCTCTCTCTCTCTCTCTCTCTCTCTCTCTCTCTCTCTCTCCTCATTATCTCCTCTCTTTCTGGCCAAACGTTTCTTCTCTGCTCTGTCTAACACGGCGAGTCGAAAACAAATGCCTCAAACTAACAAAGAGAGCAAAGCCACTAAAGAAAACATCAATACCTACTCTGGGGGGAATGAGTGATTATGGCTGACCCTCACTCAATCACACACACACACACACACACACACACACACACACACACACACACACACACACACACACACGTTGTGATGTACAGTGACTCATTTTACTGTAGGATTAAGAGTTGAACTGATGAGCTATGAAATCTTAACAGTCAAATAAAACCATGTAGCGTGTGTGAAATACCTGCTGGATTTGTGAATGGGTTTACCAGCGTGTCCTGAACAGTATCCTGGGCTAAAATACCCGTATAACAGCAGAAGATGTTCAGAAGGACGCATGAGTCACTGAACACCGAGTTTGGAAGTGTTTTATTCCTCTTCTACAACAGCATTCCTAAACAATGACAGTTTTTATCCATTTATAGCTACAGTTAATGCTGAAGATCGAATCATAATTTTAATGTCATATGCTGAAGATAACAGGAAGTAATGGTACTTAGTGGGTGGGGCTAGCAGCAATGATTAGTACAAAATACTTAGACTAAGTACAAAATACTTTTTTTGTCTGTGTGTGTGCCTAAATCCACATTGCGTTCTTTTTTTTTTTTTCATTCCTTCAACATTAAATTTCTTGGAAATTTGCTTTCATTTATTTTTCTGAAAATCTATACCAACCAGAATTTTTGTGTGTTTCAGAAAAATTCACAAAAATTAAGTAACACAGAAAATATTAGGTAAATATTATTAAAAAATATATAGTATTTTTTTTAAAAATTCAGTTAATAATCATTTTATTTTTATTAAAAATTAAAAATAATATAATGATATGATATTCTAATATTATAAAATATATATATATATGTATATATCCTTTTTATAAAATTCTAAATTCTGCAAGTAAAAAAATATGTTAAAAACTTTTTGTAGATTTATAATTGTGACTGAAAGATTTATGCGACTGGTTATATATAACTATAATCTTTTTATTTTATTTTTTTTTCTAAATAGTTCTGGTATATACAGCCATCTATATTAATGCTGACTTTGTTCTCATTTCTAGATTTTTATTTATTTTTCTAAAATGTTTTGATTTGTGAATTAGAGCTGGAGTAGGGGGTGGAGTTAGCGTTTGTAGAGAAATTAAGCACAGCTGCTGGTATAAATGCACTCACACACATTTTGTTGGTATGGAGTGTAGTGAGCTGAAGCAGAGGCCAGTGATTACAGAGTGTGACTCTGTGCTTAACTTTAATAACACTGATTTCTGAGAGAGCCTCGTTCTGAGCTCGGATTTAGCCTCTGAACACGGAGGCTTTCTGGGAAACATTTGCCTGATGGGGCATTGTGTTTTAATGGAACATCATCAGAATGAAACACAGTGGGGTATACGTGTGTGTGTGTGTGTACGTGTGTGTGTGTATGTGAAGAGTTCCTCCTCATTGTCTCTACAAAAGGAACTTTAATTGTTCTCCTCCACGCTGAAATGGAGCCCATTATTCTGACAAACGTTACTGTGAATACTGAAACCCCCCACCGCCAAAGCCTCCCCAGGCTTCAGACTCCGCCTTCATAAGGTATCATAAACTCAAAAAGCGCTGAAGTCAAAACTGAAATCAGTGTCATCGCTCTGTGTGTGTGCGTGTGTGTGTGTGTGTGTGTAAAAGTGGCAGCCTGCAGGAAAACCTTTCATTTCTTTTAGCGTAAAAAGTAAATATGGCCTCAATGTGTCACTCACTGCACTGCTCGGTTATTATACTGTACATGCAGGTAAGAAAGGCCGTAATTACACAACTCAAACCTTTACACTAAACTTATATCACAACACACATGATTATTATTATTATTATTATTATTATACACATACTATATAAATTCCATATCTATGCAACAAATACAAGAAAAAAAAACCCCAGCTGCATAAACAAGTGAAAAGATTTCAGGAGAAAAGCAGATGTTTAGTCAGGTGTGTAAACAGGAAACACACGGAATGCGAATCACGGGCAGGTTGTGTGTCGATGGAGGAATTTCTGTGACTCTTTGTGTAACATTTTATGTCTAACGAAGGAGGAAAATGGTAGCTGGTGGTTTGTTTTGAATTTTTTAAGTTAAATATTAATAAATAGTAATAATTTCTGACTATTTGATGTTTGGAAGGGTAAACGTAACCCTGGACTATCTATCTATCTATCTATCTATCTATCTATCTATCTATCTATCTATCTATCTATCTATCTATCTATTGATTTATCTATTTATTTAAAGCTAAATACTTTTATGACGTTATTTAATACTTTTGAACAAAAACGGGGAGCCTTATTTGTTTGTTTGTTTATGTTTATCTATTCACACATTCATTTATTTATTTGTATGTTTGTCTGAAACAAAGTACCTTTTATTTATTTTAGTTTATTTACATAATAAATATTGGGTTTCCTAAACATGGATTTATTTATTTATTTGTTTGTTTTCATTTTTAATTTATAGCAGTTTAAATAAGTAAGTAAATAAATAAATAAATAAATAAATAAATAAATAGAAACTGAACAATTATAAAATAAAATATAATAAATAAAAATAAATAAATAAATATAAAAAAAATACATATTCTTTTAGACTTTTAGACATTAATTGAATAAAATGATAAAGTTTTGGGAGATTTGATATGTCTGGTTCTGAAGTTAATAACATATATTTCATTACTTTTACATGTTAATTTTCTTTCTTTTTAAAATAAATAAATAAATAAATAAAAAATGTACTATTTCATTGTAAATGAAATTCTTTCTAACTCAACTGTCTATTTTGGTCGTTTAGTTCAGTCGCAGCAGGAACGGCGTGTTGAGTCGAGCTGAACTGGAAACAGCTGAAAAGAATGAACTTCCTTGTACTTAATGTTCACAGTTTCCGTCTAATAATGGAGCTTTGGGCTAGTTCTCTCCTCCGAGCGAGCGTTCGCGGATTAAACGAAGTAGTGGAGCATCAATAATTTACTCCATGATCTTTTTATGGAACAAGACCTCTGAGGCTCATGAATCCATTTGCATTAACCAAGTCAAAAAAAAAAAACGTATTAAAAAATAGGCGTTAAAAGTTTAACTTATATTAATAGCACCATTTAAAGGCCGGGGTGTGGAGCTCCGCTTCATCTGTGTGAAGCTGCAGAATTAAATATGAGCTGAGATGAAGGTCTTTACTGCCAGACACACACCGTCTATCTCTCTCTCTCTCTCTCTCTCTCTCTCTCACACACACACACACATACACACACACACACACACAAACATACGCTCATACACTTACGTACATCTGTCTTACACTTAGTCTCTCTCTCTCTCTCTCTCTCTCTCTCTCACACACACACACACACATACACACACACACACAAACACACACAAACATACGCTCATACACTTACGTACATCTGTCTTACACTTAGTCTCTCTCTCTCTCTCTCTCTCTCTCTCTCTCTCTCTCTCTCTCTCTTTCACACACACTCTCACACAGACTGTCACATGCACATACATCTGTCTCCCTCTCAGTGTCTCTCTCTATCTCTCTCTCACTCGCTCTCTGTCTCTCACACACACACACAGTCCCAAACACACTGTCTCACACATAGACACATTCTTTTTAATACACTGCCTCTTACACATTCTCTCTCTGTCTCTGTCTGTCTCTCTCTCTCTCTCTCTCTCTCTCTCTCTCTCTCTCTCTCTCTCTCTCTCTCTCTCCTCCCTCCCTCCCTCCCTCCCTCCCACACACACTCTTTCCCTCTGCCCCACTGATTTCCTAATGATTCATCACACAGATTTATACTCAGATATTAATGATGTCTAATTAATGAATTGTTTTAAATTTCTCATTGCTCTGTTACACTTCTTAAACACCACCTCCATTTTAGGTTAGAAATGATGAAGAGGTCACATGACCAAGATCAGAGTCAGACTCTATCTATCTATTTATGTCTGTCTGTCTGTCTCTCTATCTGTTTGTCTGTTTCTTCCTCTGTATGTCAGTGTCTCTCTGTCTGTCCATCCCTCCATCTGTCTGTCCCTCTCTTTCTCCTTTCTCCCACTGTGTGTCTATCTATCTATCTATCTATCTATCTATCTATCTATCTATCTATCTATCTATCTATCTATCTATCTCTTCCTGTGTCAGTGTCTCTCTGTCTGTCCATCCCTACATCTGTCTATCCATCCCTCCTATCTCCATCCCTCTCTTTCTCCCTCTGTCTGTCCATCCATCCATCTTGTCCTCTGTGTGTCAGTGTCTCTCTGTCTGTCCATGCATATCCATCCGTCAGTCCCTCTCTTTCTTCCCCTGTGTTGGTCCATCCATCCAATCCATGTGTGTAAGAGGTTTACAGATGCAGTCATAAAAATTAAACTTGACAGCTCCATCTTTTTTCCAACTTTTTGAGGTTAAAGGTTCACCTGGATTTATTTTATTTATTATTAAAAAGGAAACCTTTCTATGGTACAAAAAAAAACTTATGGCAGTTGAAACCCGGCCAGGTACGCACATCGGCGAGGTCAGCGCTTTCTTTACATTTTCTTACCTCACCATTCATCCCTTCAGAAACAGAACGCAAACGACAGTAAAAAGCAGGTTGCCATGCCTTGATAAATCCCCCGATGGAGACAGGGATTTGGAGGTGTGCCGACAGCTGAGCTCGAGGGAGTCATGACATACAGCAACATTACAGTCTTTACACACTTCCTTCGTAAACGTGCTCTCGGTAAACACACACACACATACACATACACACACACACACACACACACACACACACACACACACACACACACACACACACACACACACACACACACAAATATCTTTGCCTGCAGTCTGAAGAATAATTAGTGTACTCATCCGCCTACACAATCAGAGCGAGAAAAAACAACATCCTTACAACTTCATCCATTACTCAGAATGAGCACAGGACACAAGAAGAGATCTGTTTCTCATGCTGTGTGTGTGTGTTGGAATGTATTTTCCCAGCTGCCCACTTCCTGTTCTTACACACACACACAAACACACACAAAGTGAAATGTGAAAATGGAGAAAACCTACACTCAAACCTACACTCATAGAGCTCTCTACCTACTCTTATATCCATATATCTATCTATCTATCTATCTATCTATCTATCTATCTATCTATCTATCTATCTATCTATCTATCTATCTATCTATCTATCTATCTATCTCTAGATCCATCCATCTATCTATCTATCTATCCATTTATCCATATATCCATCCATCCATCCAGTGTAAAGCTTCTCTTTACACTACATAGATAAATAACTACATTTAAAAAAATAGAAACAGTTTAGAAATAATAGAAATCCAAAAGAAATATATTTTAAATAAATAAATAAATAATTAAGTAATTAAAATTAAAGACCATTATATATCCCATATTATTCTTTAATGTTATATATATATTTTTAAATATTTTTATACGATTTTCTATTATATATATATATATATATATATATATATATATATATATATATATATATATATATATATATATATATACAGTGGGGCAAAAAAGTATTTGGTCAGCCACCAATTGTGCAAGTTCTCCCACTTAAAAAGATGAGAGCGGCCTGTAATTTTCATCATAGGTACACTTCAACTATGAGAGACAGAATGAGAAAAAAAAATCCAGAAAATCACATTGTCTGATTTTTAAAGAATTTATTTGCAGGTTATGGTGGAAAATAAGTATTTGGTCAATAACAAAAGTTCATCTCAATACTTTGTTATATACCCTTTGTTGGCAATGACAGAGGTCAAACGTTTTCTGTAAGTCACCACAAGGTTTTTACACACTGTTGCTGGTAGTTTGGCCCATTCCTCCATGCAGATCTCCTCTAGAGCAGTGATGTTTTGGGGCTGTCACTGGGCTACACGGATTTTCAACTCCCTCCAAAGATTTTCTATGGGGTTGAGATCTGGAGACTGGCTAGGCCACTCCAGGACCTTGAAATGCTTCTTACAAAGCCACTCCTTCGTTGCCCGGGCGGTGTGTTTGGGATCATTGTCATGCTGAAAGACCCAGCCACGTTTCATCTTCAATGCCCTTGCTGATGGAAGGAGGTTTTTACTCAAAATCTCACGATACATGGCCCCATTCATTCTTTCCTTTACACAGATCAGTCATCCTGGTCCCTTTACAGAAAAACAGACCCAAAGCATGATGTTTCCACCCCCATGCTTCACAGTAGGTATGGTGTTCTTTGGATGCAACTCAGCATTCTTTCTCCTCCAAACACGACAAGTTGAGTTTTTACCAAAAAGTTCTATTTTGGTTTCATCTGACCTTATGACATTCTCCCAATCCTCTTCTGGATCATCCAAATGCTCTCTAGCAAACTTCAGACGGGCCCGGACATGTACTGGCTTAAGCAGGGGGACACGTCTGGCACTGCAGGATTTGAGCCCCTGGTGGCGTAGTGTGTTACTGATGGTAGCCTTTGTTACTTTGGTCCCAGCTCTCTGCAGGTCATTCACTAGGCCCCCCCCGTGTGGTTTTGGGATTTTTGCTCACCGTTCTTGTGATCATTTTGACCCCACGGGGTGAGATCTTGCGTGGAGCCCCAGATCGAGGGAGATTATCAGTGGTCTTGTATGTCTTCCATTTTCTAATAATTGCTCCCACAGTTGATTTCTTCACACCAAGCTGCTTACCTATTGCAGATTCAGTCTTCCCAGCCTGGTGCAGGTCTACAATTTTGTTTCTGGTGTCCTTTGACAGCTCTTTGGTCTTGGCCATAGTGGAGTTTGGAGTCTGACTGTTTGAGGTTGTGGACAGGTGTCTTTTATACTGATAACGAGTTCAAACAGGTGCCATTAATACAGGTAACGAGTGGAGGACAGAGGAGCCTCTTAAAGAAGAAGTTACAGGTCTGTGAGAGCCAGAAATCTTGCTTTTTTGTAGGTGACCAAATACTTATTTTCCACCATAATTTGCAAATAAATTCTTTAAAAATCAGACAATGTGATTTTCTGGATTTTTTGTTTCTCACTCTGTCTCTCATAGTTGAAGTGTACCTATGATGAAAATTACAGGCCGCTCTCATCTTTTTAAGTGGGAGAACTTGCACAATTGGTGGCTGACTAAATACTTTTTTGCCCCACTGTATATATATATATATATATATTTTTAAAGAAGTCTGAGAACCAAAGCCCATTAGCACATAATCTGTAATGTTTTAAACTCTCATTATTTAATTTTGAATATATTTTTTTATTATTATTTTTAGAGTCTCTGAACAGCTTCTGCTTCACGTGTACGTGGTGCAGGTGAAAACCGTACTGAAAAAAAGAAAAGAGAGCGTGATCCTCTTCCTTTCTGAGGGCGCATCAGGGGACAGGATGAGTAAATCCGACTCCCTCGTGGCTGGATTTCTCCCCTCGGTGAAGTTCATCTCCAGAAGATATTTTCTCCGTAATCTCCCTGCTCCGTGACTGATTCCCAGCGAGAGCTGTGAGTGACACCCTGGATCTTTCTCCGTTTGATGCCGTTCGACTTGGGGAGCCATGAAAATAACCGCCATGGCGTATTTTTTATTTATTTTTCTCTGCGACTTCTCTCTGATCTTCTCCCTTCTTTCTACCACCCCCCCCCCCCATTTCTCTTCCCTTTATCTGTCTTTGTTCCTCAAAGTGGTGCTAGCGTTCGCTCGCTGTTCGGGAAACGCTTTGTGATTAGCTTGTTTTCACATATGGCTGGTTTTGTCATTAATATTCATGGAATTTTTTTTATTGTTGTTTTGTTTTTCTGCCCAAGTAGACATCCCATAAGCACCGTAGCGCTCTCGATACACAGCCTACCTTATGTGTGTTTATAATGTGAGCGTTTGTGGTGTGATGCGGACGCGCACGTTTGGGTGAGAAATTACATGGAAGGCCTCATTTATCACCCGGCTCATTTGCATATCGTTGATGAAAGCTCGAATATAGACGCAGAAGCGCAAACACTAAACAAGCGCAATGCCCCCAAGGCGAGCTTTCACATTCGCAGGAATAAACAGAACGCTACAAATCTCAGGTGTGGAGCTTCGCTAAAGGGGAAACGGATGGACTCCTTCATCAAAGCCCACACCTGGACGCTAAAATCCATTTATAAACGTTCATTCATCTCACACGCTCGAGTGGCAGAATGAGGAAAAACAAAGGTCGTCTGAAAGTCCCTCGCTTCCTCAAGTCCTAGTCATTTCTCTCTGAAAGTCACTCGGCCCCTGAGGGAACATCCGTGATGTTTCAGAGATCCGTCCCTCAGACAGATGCCGCAGAGGAGCGACGGAGGTCTCCTGAGTATCGGGCCGTGAGGACGGACGCAGATTCCTTAACTCAGGTGGGAATTTAAAAGAAAAGCAGTTGGGCACCAGCTCCCAAAAAACCATACTATTCTCATCTCTCTCTCTCTCTCCCTCATTCTCCCTCTTTCCATGTCTCTCTTTCTGTCTATCTCCCTCATTCTCTCTCTCTGTCCCTCTTTCTTTCTCTCTTTCCCTCATTCTCTCTCTGTCTCTTACTGTCTCTCTCTCCCTCATTTCTCTTTCCATGTGTCTCTGTTTCTCTTTCTGTCTCTCTCCCTCATTCTCTTCCTTTCTATGTCCCTCTCTGTCCCGCTTTCGTTCTCTCTTTCCCTCATTCTCTCTCATTCTTTTTCTGTCTCTCTCTCCCTCATTCTCTCTCTGTTTCTCTCTCTCCCTCATTCTCTCTCGGTTTCTCTCTCTCTCTTCCACATTATTCCTCTTTCTATGTCTGTCTTTTTGTCTCTCTCCCTTATTCTCTTACTTTCCTTGTCTCTCTGTCCCTCTTTCTTTCTCTATCTCCCTAATTCGCTCTTTTTCTATGTTTCTCTCTGTCCTTTTCTTTTCTCTCTCGCTCATTCTCTCTCTTTCTTTGTCTCTCCCTCCCTCATTCTCATTCATTCATTCATTCATTCATTCATTCTCTCTCTCTCTCTCTCTCTCTCTCTCTCTCTCTCTCTCTCTCTCTCTCTCTCTCTCTCCTCAGACAGATCTGTCAGGCTTGTGGTTAAAATGCAGCAAGCTCCAGAGAGTCGGTGTGTGAGTGTGAGAGAGAGCCAGCATCGCATCAGAGAGAGTGAAGACGACATTTATGGGCTCAGTTCTGGACCAAACTATAACGACTTGGTGGGAAAGCTGACAGTCGTGCGCGCTCAGAGAAGCCCATGAAAGGAAAAGCGATCAGTGAAACATTACCGCAGGCCATCAGCAGAACAGCGTCGCAGCTCTACAATTACCTTCAGTATCTTTCAGCGCTTTTCATTAGCTCACTTTTACTTCACACTTTTACCATCCGGAGACTGTGTCCTACACCAGCTACTACTGCACTCACAATGTCCTGGTGCTCTGTGTGTGTGTGTGTGTGTGTGTGTGTGTGTGTGTGTGTGTGTGTGTGTTGTGTGTGTTTGTGTGTTTGTGTGTGTGTGTGTGTGTGTGTGTGTGTGTGTGCGGGTGTAAAATTTTGGCTCGTCTAGCATCAGAGCCTGAGGAGACAGAGGAATGGCACACACAGAAAGAAAGAAAGAAAGAAAGAAAGAAAGAAAGAAAGAAAGAAAGAAAGAAAGAAAGAAAGAAAGAAAGACAAACTAATGGGAAGTAAGAGAAAGAAAGAAAGAAAGAAAGAAAGAAAGAAAGAAAGAAAGACAAACTAATGGGACGTAAGAGAAAGAAAGAAAGAAAGAAAGAAAGAAAGAAAGAAAGAAAGAAAGAAAGACAAACTGATGGGAAGTAAGAGAAAGAAAGAAAGAAAGAAAGAAAGAAAGAAAGAAAGAAAGAAAGAAAGAAAGAAAGAAAGAAAGAAAGACAAATTGATGGGAAGTAAGAGAAAGAAAGAAAGAAAGAAAGAAAGAAAGAAAGAAAGAAAGAAAGAAAGAAAGAAAGAAAGAAATGGATAGAGTAGGATGGGTAAAGAAAGAAAGAAAGAAAGAAAGAAAGAAAGAAAGAAAGAAAGAAAGAAAGAAAGAAAGAAAGAAAGAAAGAAAAAAGAAAGAAAGAAAGAAAGAAAGAAAGAAAGAAAAAAAGACAAACTAATGGGAAGTAAGAGAAAGAAAGAAAAAAAGAAAGAAAGAAAGAAAGAAAGACAAACTAATGGGAAGTAAGAGAAAGAAAGAAAGAAAGAAAGAAAGAAAGAAAGAAAGAAAGAAAGAAAGAAAGAAAGAAAGACAAACTGATGGGAAGTAAGAGAAAGAAAGAAAGAAAGAAAGAAAGAAAGAAAGAAAGAAAGAAAGAAAGAAAGAAAGAAAGAAAGAAAGAAATGGATAGAGTAGGATGGGTAAAGAAAGAAAGAAAGAAAGAAAGAAAGAAAGAAAGAAAGATGTGTGGATAGAGTAGTATAGGTAAAGAAAGAAAGAAAGAAAGAAAGAAAGAAAGAAAGAAAGAAAGAAAGAAAGAAAGAAAGAACGAATGAATCTCTACTACTACGGCACTTTGTCTCTCACCTCCGAGCAGCTTCAGCTTTCATGCTAAACCTTCTGGAAGTTTGCTAACTAGCCGAGCCGAGCCTCTGTCTGAGTCGCTGCTCTGTACACTGCAGTGAACTGTTAGCTTTCCCAAGCTAGCTATTAACTTTCCGCTAGTCCGTGTGGCTGGAGTGATTATCATGCAAGCTGACTTTTGAGAGATTAGGGCTAAAGCTATGTCTAGTTATTAGCATTAGCTCATGTTTTCCCACACTCCACGGATCAGACACAAACTTACCATCAGTCTTTTTCTCTCAGGAATCCTTTCGCTTTTTCTTTCATGGTTATTTTGAAAATTGCTTTCGAAATATGCATTTCAGCCTCGACTGGTGAATTTATTTACATGAGTAATTGCACTTTTAGTCAAGTAAAAGAATTTCTCTACTTTTCCCGGCTCTGCTTCTGTGGTCCTTAACATCAAAGCTAGTCCATCATCAGCATTTTGGAGCGCGGTTAGCCCGTGCTAATGAGCTTTTTGGCTCAAGTTCTTCTCATGATTTTTCAGAGAATCTATCTAGCTTGTCTGATGGCTTAATGGTGAAAAAGAACTAGCATAAATTATTGATGTTTAAATGCTAATTTCTGGAAGGAATTAGCTTCCAATAATCCTTTCGAGCCTAAGAGTCTAGCTGAAATGCAAGTCGATGTTGCCAAATGGTTTCGTTTCACCTGCTATGTCTCTTAGCTTGGGTTATCCATGAATGCTAGCTGTTAGCTAGTTACTGCGCTTTCTGGGAAGTCGGAATTACGACGTCATGTGCATTCTCAAGGCAGTTGGAGAAGGAAGGAGGTGCAAAAAATACAGCAAGTTTTTACATCTACGTCTAGATAATGAAGAAGAAAAAATGTGCATCAGGTGTGTTTTGCTTCAGTGTTTTGCTTTTTTATGTTTTTAATCAATTTATGAAGTAAACTTTGTCGTTACATATTAAACAAAATACATAAACATTTAAAAACTGGTGTTCAATTTCAACAAATTTACCATACGCTGAAGATGTCGCAGCTGTAGATCCGCCACGTTTTCTTCCTGACATGCCCACCAACTTGGAACCTGAGCTCGAATTCCCACTCATAATTTCGACTTTGTGTTGATGTTCATGTGCATTCAACTCGTAAACACAATCTTTCTGACACGACTTGAAAACATGACACAAATTGTTAGCTAGTTATTCTCTCAAACAAACTGAGTTGCAGAATGTTTCCTTTTTTTTACATTCATTTTTTAAACGATTCTCCACAGGATATGTTAACTTTTGTTGCCACAGAACTTAAAGTGGAGTCCCTGAAGCCTAGCCACGGGATTTGTTTTTAGAAAAGACGAAATCCCCAAGAAAAAAAAAACAAGGCTAACTTCTGTCAGTCTCCTATAAATAATGTAGAAATAATAAACTGGACCTAATGTCTCCTGAAGAGGATACAGTGACTTGGTGGTTAGTACGTTTGTCTCACACCTCCAAGGTTAGGGGTTCGATTCCTGCCTGTGTAGAGAGTGGAGTCTGCATGTTCTCCCAGTGCTTCAGGGGTTTCCTCAGGGTTCTCTAGTTTCTTCTCCCAGTCCAAAGACATGTAAATTGTCTGTAGTGTGTGAGTGTCCCCTGCGATAGTCTGGCCCCTGTGTCCCCTGCTTTGTGGCCTAAGTCTCCCTGGATAGTCTCCAGGTTCCTTGTGACCTTCCCAACAGGATAAGTAGTGTGACGGATGGATGGATGTCTCTTAATGGTTCCTAAGTATTATTGTTCATGTTTAAATAACTATCCTGGTATTTGAATAGTAAAAAATTCCTCAACAACTCAATCAGTACTGAGCAAATCCATTTTAGAAGAAGAAGAAGAAGGTGCTTTCCCTGGCTGCAACAGCCTCAAGAACCTCTGTAATAGGAAGCAGAAGACAAGATAAAAGCCAAAACAAGCCAGAGTGAACTACTGGAGAAAGACGAGGCTCTAGCGGTTTGAAGCTATCCCGTGACCACACTTTAAATTCCTCCTTGATTGACATGTATTGACATCGGTGTCGATTGCGGCCTAGCACCAGGCACCTCTCATTTAAACGAATAAATATGGTGGAACAAGGAACAGAACACAGCAAAGTGCGAGTGGGCGAACTGTATGGACAGAGGATAGACGTGGGCGGGAAACGCCAACCCGGTTTGTAAAAGAATTACTGAAACGCCTTCAGCGATCTCTTCTCTTTGACTGACATCTGTTTTGTACTCTGTAAACTTTTCACCCGTGGCATTAAAAATGTTGGCAGCGAGTTCTCCTCCTTATGCCGTGTCTTTGGAGTTCCAGTAACACATTCCTTTATTTGGAGGTCAAAGTTCCCCTGGAGTACAGTAGCTCATTGGAGCGGGTCGGCGAACCTCGCCGGGTGGCTGTGTTTAGTCTGGCGCTCGCCTCTTTTTCTCTTTCTTTCCTTCTTTCTCTGTGTGTTGCGAGAGTGTTTACCTTGGCTGTCGCTCCACTCCTCCGTCTCTGTCTCTCTGGGTGAACATAAACGTCCATGGTAGTAGAATCAATTATGGCTGCAGGCGATGAAGAAGCGAAGGCACTTTGCTCTCTCGCTCTATTGTTCCCATTCCTCTGCAGTGTTTATCCAAACCAAGAACACGGGCAAATTTTGTATATTTATACAACTGGCAAAGGATCAGGGTGAAGCTTGTTTCAGATCTAACTGACCCTCTTGGCTCGGCGGTATTTCATCATTTTCATCAAAGAAGCGCTCGCCTTGTACAGCGCGGCCTCCAGCCAGCACTTTTTCTCTGTTTAGCTTTCGCCGATTTGAAGTTTGGAGAAGAAATCTGACTCTGATCCAGCACTGAAGGTCAACATCCATCTCGCTGTGCAAACATGTTGGGAGTGTGGTGTTAGACAGTGGGGGAGGTTTATCATCAAATGGTGTGTGCTGTTAGGCTAAAAGATGTGCTCAGAGATAGAAATAGCAAGGCCTCGGATAGAAAGAAGAATTGAAGTGATTCTCTCAGAAACGATCGCGTGCCCAAGCCTAATCTGAAATGTTCAGGAATGGGTTAGCGGAGCCTCAATTTGCTAATACTTTTTGTGCTAGTTGGTATTTATGAGTAACAGAACCAGTTTTTTGGTTCAGCTTGAACATGGACAAATTCTCACAGATTAGCATGAGACAAAGAAACAAATGTAATAAGAAGGCTCTTTAGAAAAGGGATAGGTTATCGAAATGCTAATGGCTTTCAAAAAGCAAGTAGCAGTAGCATTTTGTCCAGTTGCTAGTATTTCCATTTCAGAATAGTTCCATTTCTCTTGTTAGTTTTTCCACTGTTTTTTTTTTTTATCAGTGATTGATAGTTGGGAACAATTATGATTAGTGATTGATCATGGGGGAATTATAGTGATTTGTGATTGATCATGCGGAACAATGGCAATCAGTGATTGGTTGTTGGGAACACTGCTGATCAGTAATTGGTCAATGGAAGCAATAGTGATCAGTGATTGATCATGGGGAATTATGGTGATTAGTGATTGGTCTGGTTGTTAGGAGCAATGGTGATTAGTGATTGATCATGGGGAATTACAGTGGTAAGTGATTGATTATTAATGGTGATCTGTGATTGGTCAATAAGAGCAACAGTGATCAGTGATTGGTTGTTGTGAATTATGGTTAGTGATTGATCACAGGAAATTGTGGTGATCAGTGATTGGTAGCTGGGAACACTGCTGATCAGTGATTGGTCAATGGGAGCAATGTGATTAGTGATTGTTGGGAACAATGGTGATTAGTGATTGGTCAATGGGAACAATGGAGATCAGTGATTGGTCAATGGGAATGATGATGATCAGTGATTGGTCAGTGGGAACAATGGTGATCAGTAATTGGTCAATGGGAACAATGGTGATCAGTGATTGATCTTGGGGAATTATGATGATTAGTGATTGGTCAATGGGAGCAATGATGATCAGTGATTGGTCAATGGGAACAATGGTGATCAGTGATTGGTCAATGGGAACGATGATCATCAGTGATTGGTCAGTAGCAGTAGCATTTTGTTTGGTTTCAGAGCCAATGGCAGGTTTATCTCATCTTGACTATTAACATGAAAATTTAAGAAAGAAGACAAAAAAATGATTTATATACATATATCTTTTTTACCGAAAGGTGTCCAGTTGCTAGTATTTCCATTTCAGAATAGTTCCATTTCTCTTGTTAGTTTTTCCACTGTTGTTTTTTCTTCCCTGCTGTTCGGTTTAAGACCTGACTGCAGCTTCATCTCCGTTGATTTCTCACAGATTAGCATGAGAAGTTGAGAAAGAAGACAAAC
Source organism: Hemibagrus guttatus (assembly GCA_033459395.1). Lineage (NCBI taxonomy): Eukaryota > Metazoa > Chordata > Actinopteri > Siluriformes > Bagridae > Hemibagrus > Hemibagrus guttatus. Next base: position 21,519,760 of record JAUCMX010000017.1, read on the forward strand.
AAACAAACAAACAAACGTTTCTTCTCAGTTTGGAGATGGGAAGATGCTTTTCCCCGCAGAAACCTTGCCACTTTGTTGTTTATTTTTTTTCTCCTCCTTCCTCTACTTTTGTGGAGGAATGAAGACCCATCTACCCATCTGCCGTTTCCGTGGTGACACTTTTGCAAGTTTTTTTAGCATTCCAGGAGGAAGAGGGAAAGACTGCAGAAGCGAGACGTTTGTTTAATTGGCGTGACTGTCGGCTTGGTGGAGGGGAAAGTCTTCTCTCGCTGCCTTCCTTCAGCATGAATATGCACATCTGTGAATGTGTGCATGAATTAACACGGCCAAATGCTCTCCCAGTGTTCCGATAAAAGAAACCAGCAACCTTCCTATTTTCTGCAAATATTGTTCTGGGACAGAAGAGAACAGTGTAGTGTATAATGTAGTTCTCCACCAACTCCGTCTGGTGGAGAAGTGACTCAAAAAGTGTCTAGACGTCATCAGATGAGGTCAAAGATGAGGTCATTTGGATGTTACAACTTGTGACATGGAGGAGGAAATTTTCTGAAGACATTTAAAATGAAATTTGAAGTATAGTTTGGTATAACAATAGTGCCCAGTGATTGGTCAATGGGAGCAATGATGATCAGAGATTGTTCAATGGGAGCAATGCCAATCAGTGATTGGTTGATCGGAACAATAGTGATCAGTGATAGGTTATTGGAAGCCGTGCTGATCAATGATTGGTCTTTTGGTGATGATCAATGCTTGGTGATTGAGAGCAATGGTGATCAGTGATTGATAGTTGGGAACAATTATGATTAGTGATTGATCATGGGGGAATTATAGTGATTTGTGATTGATCATGCGGAACAATGGCAATCAGTGATTGGTTGTTGGGAACACTGCTGATCAGTAATCGGTCAATGGGAGCAATAGTGATCAGTGATTGATTGTTGGGAGCAATGATAATCAGTGATTGATCATGGGGAATTACAGTGGTAAGTGATTGATTATTAATGGTGATCTGTGATTGGTCAATAAGAGCAACAGTAATCAGTGATTGGTTGTTGTGAATTATGGTTAGTGACTGATCACAGGAAATTGTGGTGATCAGTGATTGGTAGCTGAGGACACTGCTGATCAGTGATTGGTCAATGGGAACAATGGTGATCTATGATTGGTCAATTGGAACAATGGTGATCAGTGATTGGTCAATGGGAGCAATGTGATTAGTGATTGTTGGGAACAATGGTGATTAGTGATTGGTCAGTGGGAACAATGGTGATCAGTAATTGGTCAATGGGAACAATGGTGATCAGTGATTGATCTTAGGGAATTATGGTGATTAGTGATTGGTCAATGGGAGCAATGATGATCAGTGATTGGTCAATGGGAACAATGGTGATCAGTGATTGGTCAATGGGAACGATGATGATCAGTGATTGGTCAGTGGGAACAATGGTGATCAGTGATTGGACAATGGGAACAATGGTGATCTATGATTGGTCAATTGGAACAATGGTGATCAGTGATTGGTCAATGGGAGCAATGTGATTAGTGATTGTTGGGAACAATGGTGATTAGTGATTGGTCAGTGGGAACAATGGTGATCAGTGATTGGACAATGGGAACAATGGTGATCTATGACTGGTCAATTGGAACAATGGTGATCAGTGATTGGTCAATGGGAGCAATGTGATTAGTGATTGTTGGGAACAATGGTGATTAGTGATTGGTCAGTGGGAACAATGGTGATCAGTAATTGGTCAATGGGAACAATGGTGATCAGTGATTGATCTTGGGGAATTATGGTGATTAGTGATTGGTCAATGGGAGCAATGATGATCAGTGATTGGACAATGGGAACAATGGTGATCTATGATTGGTCAATTGGAACAATGGTGATCAGTGATTGTTTGCTTGGTGCTGATCGGTGCTTGGTGGTTAGGAGCAGTTGTGATCAGTGGACAGTAATTGGGAACAAAACTAATCAGTGTTTAAATGTTGGGAATGGAGATAATAGATTAGTCTTTCAGAGTAATGATCAGTAAATGGTAATTGGGAGCAAACCTAATCAGTGATTAGTTGTTGGGGAAAAGGCTGATCAGAGATCATGGAAACGTGGTGATTGCTCACTGGGACATCAGCTTGCTCAAATGCAACTCAGTCTGACTTTATACACTGGTGGAGAAACACGCTCTCTTAGCTTGCATAATCAGGACAGTCGCTAACATCTGATCAAATGGTTGCTAAATTTGCTAAATTTGAAATAACGTTGCTAAAAACTAAAAAGTCTAAAAAGTCTAGCAACAGCCACTAAGTTGGCAAACACTTACATTCCAAGTGGACTGTAAGGAAAATAAAAAACAAAGTGTTGATGGTGTGTGTGTGTGTGTGTGTGTGTGTAAAATGTCATCGATAGTAAACAAGTGTCAATCCCTTGTGGACAACAGAAACTCTACATAAAGCACAGTGGCATCCCTCACGTCCATCACGCAAACTTCTCTCATGCAATAATAATAATAAACTGTTTACTTTTTTTAACTTCCTTCCACATTTCTATTACTTCCTGTCAAAAAAATGGGGAAAAAACTTTCTACAAGATAAATCTTCAGAAATCGAGCTGTCATTAGTTGAGCCTCTGATGTCTCCAGATCTGAAGCCATGTTGCCATATTTGATCAATGAAGTGTGTTTGTGGGTTCGGATGATAAGGAGAATATGGTGAAGAGAGAGAGAGAGGGAGAGAGAGAGAGAGAGAGAGAGAGAGAGAGAGAGAGAGAGGAGGATAAATATATTTAATATTCAATTACACATCACAGAAACAACTTTTTTTGCAAATGTCATTGATAAATCTGTGGGGAACTGAATTAGAAATAAACAGACTTCAACAGACTAAATGATAGAATGATAGATAGACAGATGACAGATGGTAACTACCACAATAGTGGAGTGACAGTGAATTAATGAATAAAGAAAATTAAGGATAGAGAAAAACTTCAGCATGAAAAAAGATAGAGAGAGATACAGAAGCAGAGTGGGAGTTAAAGTAAGTAGCAAAAATATTTAACAAGGAAAAAAAAATCACGAGATGGACAGATAAATTGTCAGCTAAATATGATGAAGAAGGTGAGAATAAAACAGAAAAAGAGAACTGGTTTGACAGAAGAAAAAAAGATGAAGAGGGATAATTACAATGAGAGAGAGAGAGAGAGAGAGAGAGAGAGAGAGAGAGGGAGAGAGGGGGGGGGGGGGGGGGGGAATGGAAAAATAGAGTGATAAGAAGACAAGAGCGATAGACCAGAGAGAGACAAAAAAAGGAAACAGTTAGTTAGATAAGATAATTAAGTAAATAAAGAGAGAGTGAGAGAGACCAGTAGAAAATAGAAAACATGGAAAGAGAAAGAAACAGTGAAATACGGAGAAAATAAAAAGGGATAGAGAGAGGGAGGGGGAAAAAGAAAAGTGAAAGACAAGAGAGATAAAAGATAAAAGAGATAATGACGCAAATAGACTTAGCAAGGATAACGAGGTAAATACACAGAGAGAGAGGGAGAGAGAATCAGAGAAAAGCAAACTGAAAAAGTAAGTGAGAGAAAAGAAAAGTGGGAAGAAGAGAGCAACAGTGCGAGAGATAGAAAAAAGTGAAAGAAATGGACAAATAAATTGACAGAGAGACAGAGAGAGAGAGAGAGAGAGAAAGAGAGAGGCATATTGATAGGGAAAAAAGTAATGACGTGAATAAGAGAGAGACAAAAAATTGACTGCAATTCAGAAACAGGAAGAAAAGGAAAAAGAAATGGTTATGGTTAGGGGTTAGGTTTAGGGTTAGGGTTAGGGGTCAGGGTTAGGGGTTAGAGTTAGGGATGGATGGAAGGGAAAAAAGGGAGTTACAAAGCGGTCAGTCTGACTGTGAATAAAATTAGTCTGGCAACAAAACCAATTGAATTGAATGGGAGTGAATGCGGGAAGACAAAACTGGGATTCTCTTCCAGTAGCCAGTAATTTCACTTAGCTCTGATTTGATGTTGTTGTTCTTTCGGCTGCTCCCTATTTGTGGTCGCCACAGCGGCTCATTCAGTCAACATGTTTTGATTTAGCACAGGTTTTCTGCCGGATACCCTAACACTGACGCAATCCTCCCGTTTAATCCGGTCTTGGGACCAACACTGAGAGTTAGCTCTTTAGTGGCTGGGTTAGTGTCTTGCCTGGGAATCGAACCTGGGTCGTGGCAATGAGAGCGCGGGATCCTGGTGCTGGACCATCAGGAGGCTTTAGCTAAGATTTGATGTGAATGATGTAAATGAACGAGCCAATAGGAAAGAAGATCAAGGCTGTCCCTTCGAGCTAGCTTTAAACCTCATCACACCAGGGCTACCCCTTATCACCTGATTTGTTTTTTTTTTTCTGCTCCACCCCTGTGGAACATTATAGTAAAAGTGTGACTATTGGTTAAAAGAGAGAGAGACAGAGAGAGAGAGAGAGACAGAGAGAGAGGACAAGAGTGTGAATTTGTCAGATTGGAAAGCTTAACGAGTGTGGTTAAACACCCGGAGCCTTTACAAAGCGTATTAATGAGTCGCACGATCAATGAATGGCTGTAGTGATGAATCGATTCTCAGTCGGATTAATTGACAGGATGAGTGCTTAACTACGCTCTCCAGGGAGAGAAGAGTCAGAGGATCAGATATGACCTCTGAATAACAGATAAAACCACTAATTCCCTTAGAGAAGGACAAGAAACACAACACACACACACACACTTCAGACAGTAGCCTATCATGTTACTTTTAAAAAGGTTAAAACCGAAGGGTTGAATATTTACAATTCACATTTGACATTTTAAAACTTTGCTTTCAATGCAAAGTTTCAAGGTTTAATAGCATCCACCTTTTACTTACTGATAAAATCACTTCAGATGAAGAGTAAACACTCAGGTGTGTTTTTTTTTCCCATCAAAACAACTTCCCATCTCGATGAGAATGGGGAATGAGATTGTCCATTAGCTAATGCTGTACAGCTAATGAGAAAAAGGTCAGTGCGAAGTCACTCTGAAAACTCAAAATGCTGCAAATGCCACTTAACCAGTCAATTTAATTAGTGAATAAAATAAACAAACAAAATAAATAAATAATTAAAATAAATCAAGCAATACATGGTTTTTAGGAAGATGAGAGGAAAAACAGCTCTAAATTTTAGGATGTTAAGAGGCTGTAAGTGGTCTGCTGTGGGCTGCTATCCATTAGCATGCTGGTATAAGTGAGCTTTGACTCTCGATGCCCACTCATCTATCACTATCCTCCCTAATGATTCTCCTTCACTAGCAACCCTAAAGATTCAGCCTAACAATCCCCCCTGATGATCCTTCTTCTCTACCATAGCAGTCCTACCTGATCATCAACCCTAAAGACACCCCCTGATGATCCTTCCTCACAATCCTTTGTAGCAGAACATCATCCACCTACCCTAAAGAGCCGCCCCAACAATCCTCCCTGATGACAATCCTTCACTTTCAACCCTAATCATTTTTCCCCTCACCATCCTTCTTTACCACCCTCTTTATTCATATGTGGCCATATACATGTTTTGCTATGGCATGCTGCATGTACTGTGTCTTTCTGTTCCCTGCTGTTCAGCATTTCTTTGATGTTATGGAGAATTAAGTGTCTTTTTTTCTGCCATTGCATATAAATGTAACAGAGCTCTTCAGTGAATTTTTTAGGACCCACATCATCCATCCTGATAATATAGTAATAGCACAAATCCTAAAAAAATATCCTACCTAACAAGCCGCAAGCTGTAATATTTCCCCTCCATCATCTCTTATTAAACATCCTCCCTCACTACCCACACAATCCTCCTTTAGCATTTACCATAAAGATCCACCCTCAACACCCAAACAATCCTTCTTTACCATCTACCCTAAAGATCCTCCCCCTACCCACACAATACTCCTTTACCATCTACCTTAAAGATCCTCTTTTACCATCTACCCTAAAGATCCTCCCCCTACCCACACAATACTCCTTTAGCATTTACCATAAAGATCCACCCTCAACACCCAAACAATCCTTCTTTACCATCTACCCTAAAGATCCTCCCCCTACCCACACAATACTCCTTTACCATCTACCCTAAAGATCTTCTTTTACCATCTAGCCTAAATATTCTCCCTCCTACCCACACAATCCTCATTTACCATCTACCCTACAGATCCTCCCTCACCACCCAAAAAATCCTCCTTTAGCATCTACCCTAAAGATCCTTCCTCCTACCCAAACAGTCCTCCTGCACCATATACCCTAAAGATCTTCCCTCACTAACTAAGCAATCCTCATGTACAATCTACCATAAAGATCCTTCTTCACCACCGAAACAATCCTCCCTCAACAACCATACAAACCTCCTTCATGATCCACCCTAAAGACCTTTCTTCCCCACCCAAACAATCCTCCTTTACCATATATACCATATAAATGATCCCTCTTATTACAATCTTCTAATTATCAATCTCTATCTATCTTAATGATCCTCCTTCACTATTATCTAAAATAATCTTCCTTTATGAACTTTCCTTGCTTACTTACTGATGAACCTCCCTCACTATACACCCCAATGGTCTTCCTTTACCACCAACCCCAAATATTCTTCGTTGCTTCTTCACTTATGATCTTCACTGATAAACCACCATATTGAGCCCCTTTACCATTAACCTGGAAGATCCTCCTTTAAATTCCTTCTTAATGACATTCCTTCACACCCACCTTAACGATTCTCAATCACTCTTTACTCTAATGATGTACTTTCATTATCAACCACAAAGATCCTCCCTTACATTTCTTACTGATGATCTTCTCTCACTAAACAATCTTCTTTCACCATCTATTCTAACGATCCTTCTTTACCTTCTTTCAAAAAATCTTTCCTGATGATCTTCTCTTGCTTCCTCAGTTATGATTCATCATGTCAATCCACTCTAATGTTCCTCCTTTAGCCTCAGCACTAAAGATCCTCCCCTTACAATCCTCCCTTAACATCTTCCTTCACTCCCAACCCTAGTTATGCTCCTTCACTATTAATCCAAAAGATCGTCATTGCAATCATTGGTTATTGTCTTACCATCATCTGTAATGATTGACCTTCACCATCGACTCTTAAGATCCTCCCACAAAATGATGGCTCACGATCCTCTTTTACAATCCATGTTCCTTTATCATCCATCCTAAGTCTGTCATGTACAATCCTCCATAATGATATAACTATACCATCCTCCTCAACAATTATCCCTGTTCACTTTCCCTCACCATCCTTTCTCAAACTCTCTTTAAGACCTTTCCTATTTAAAATTCTACCTTATGATAGCTCTTAGGCATCCTTCTTTACTGTCCTCCCTCTTCTCTTACCATAACCTTCCCTCATTATCTTCCCTGACATTCTCTTTCCAAATATTACTTACTCAGGACCTTTCCCAACACTCCTGCCTTTACCATACTCCCTCAAGTTCCAAACCCTTACCTCATTCCCGACAGTATTTCCTAACGTTACTCCCTCAATATGCTCTATGGATCACCATTCCAACAATACAACCAAAGTCTTGTGATAATTTCTCACCATGCTAAAACTTGGGCTTCCTAAAGCTACTCCTTAACAGTCATCTTTACCCTATCCTGCCACAACCTCCTTTCTCACAATCCTGCCTAAGAGTACTCCCTCATTCTTCGTGACAGTCCTCCACCTCCCTTTCACAACCCCTTCTCCATGTCCTGCATCATAAAATGTTTAAAATTGAAACAAATCAATGTTCTGGCTGTTTAAGAGCTCCTTTGATGAAAGGCTACTATTGTTAAAAAACATTCACGAGCATGGTTCTCTACGTGATATGTTTTATCGCTTTCAATGCTTCCAACCAATAAAAACAATATTTTAATCTTAGACACACATATGAAAAATGGTAGAATTTCAGGAATTTGAGAACTCTTGAAGTAAAAAAAAAACAGTTCTGGGGAATGGACTCAGACTTTTCGACTGCCTGCACTCAATCACTGAACTGTGGATACTTTTAGCAGATGCTCACCAAGTACAAAGAAATCCCTTCAATCTGTTCTGATTTCTTCCATCTGATGGGGCCCAAAATTGCTAAAACCCAGCTTTGTCTAACAGCTGTTCTGTCCTGAATGCCTCTTTTTCGATCATCTCCTGCTTTTCTCCCGAGATGGACTAATGTGTTCTTTGTTACAATCCAAGTACACTGAAGAATAAACTGGCATGAACATCATCCGAGATAATTCAGCCAGTGATTATTAGCCGCTGCTCTGCACCCATTATTACTATTATTATTCATATTAACGTGAACGTAGACTTATTCTGCTCTGCTTGTGTATTGGATTTTGTTTGTTGGCTTCTTGGCAGCAGGCTTTAATCTGCACAGCTTGTTAGTTTCAAAAGCCAGGTCAATGCTAAACTTCATTCAAGACCGCAGAAGGCTTAGAGGATCTTCAGGCAGAATGTGTGCAGAGGAGGTCAGAAACATATATCATGATGCCATGTTATGTAAAGATTTAAACACAAAACCTTCAAGTCATATTTAACTGGTAGGGACAGTGAAGCGAAGATGCTTTCTTGGATTTCGTCAGAAGATTAGCAGTTTGAACCGACAGACGATTGGACGTGTTTGATTGACGGTGCCATGTAAAGGGAATTACAGTAATCAATATGGGAAAAAATAGCATGAATAACAATCTCCAGATCGTTGAATGACAAGATGGTGCAGTGCAGAATTGTTATTAGCTGGAAAAACAGCTAGCTGTTCTTCTGTATGGTCAGAGTCAAATATTATGCCATTTACTCTATAAAATTGAGACTTTTTTTTTGCACTGGTTTCTCTTTTCTGTTGTTCTTTGTAGTTAGAGTGTGACTGTCATGTGTATCCAATGTTGTAATGTTGTACTGTCACTTTAAGGGCATTTCTAACATCACCATATTATGCTATTTACTGTCTAGAACATGGTTAATGGAGACTTTTTTTGCACCGGTGTCTTGTGTATTTAGTGTTGTAATGTTGTACTGTCACTTTAAGAGAACTCAGTATACTTAAAAAACATGCAAAAGTCAGGAATCAGGAACAGAAGGAAGGTGTAAAAGGAAAGTTCAGAAAATGCAACACATTGCTGCAAGATGTATTCATTACGACTGTCCTGTCTATTTATCGTCATCTACTTTTGTGTATTTTCTTGCATTTTACAGGGTTGCACCCTGGTCCTCAAGAATATTTCATTAAAAACAAACAAAAAAAGGCCCATTTGGATAACATGCATGCTGAAAATTGCCAAGAAATCCAAGTTGTTTAACCAAAGCTGCTCAGTCTGCACAATGATTATACAGTAGCCATAAAGATTGTTCTTCCACATCTCATTCTGTCTGTTTAAGCTCAGGAATGAATCAATCAGCGTAAAATTTGTTCATTTGCAATGATGAAACTATACACACACTCATCATACACCCTGCTGGGTAAAGAACCACAACAAGCAACCACACACACACACACGAGCCTGTAGCTCAGCCAGCATTGTACAGACACAGGTTTGTTCCTACCTGCTCCTGATGACAGCATGGTGTCTAGAAACGAGAAGAGAAAAAAGAGATAAAGGTTAGAGGAAAGAAAAACAAATGGTGAGGAATGCTGACTCTTCTCATATAAATAAATAAAATAAAAATAAATGCCGAGAAAAAAAAGGATCATTTATAAAACAACACACACCAGTGTTTCTTCTGCTTATTACACAATTTGTCAAAAAATGTAAAAAAAAATAAAATAAAATAAAATTAATAAAGAACTTATACATGTCTATAATTATTTATTTACATAAATATAATTAAACTTTGCATAATTGCGCTCAATTAAAAAAAAAAAGTTATTGTATTAAATGTAAAATGCTTTCTCATTTTTTTAATTGCATTCGAATGTCTGTGTCTGTTGTAGTAATGATTATCTTTTGAATTTAGGAATAAATGACTTCCAATTCAAGTCCAATTGATTTGCATGGTTTATTTTGTTATTCATTTTTCATCACCTCATCCATTGAAGAACATTTGAATAAAAAATTAACAAAGATTTCACATGATTTCCTTAATAAATTATACCGTAATTTGCTTTTAAATGATTTCCTCCTGATCCTTAAATTCTCTTCGAAAACGTGTTAACAGCTCAGACACACAACCCAAGGCATAACAGTGCAAATTCTCAGTTCAGCACGTGTCAGAAAGCGTGACGTGGAATTTGAAGCCTAGAAGTTGTTTAAGTGGAAGAAATAAAATGACAGGAGATGTGACTCGGAGGTTTAAAAACTCTCTTCATCGCATTAATCTGTTTCTAAATGGTAATTCTTAATGGCAAGGTGAAAACAACGCTGACACGAGCCAAAACTTTTCACAAACAAGGAATGACAGAGCTGGATGAAGTGTGAGAGAGAGAAAAATATACAGAGAGAGAGAGAGAGAGAGAGAGAGAGAGAGAGAAAGTAAATACAGTAAATCTGGATTATTGTTGCTGTAAACCCTTTTTTACAAGGACACTGTTTGTATACTCCCCCTGGCTTCATCCTTATTTAATAACTCATCCAGATAGGATAAAATCATATATTACACACCCATCTCCTCGTTGCTTGGACATCCTCGAGCAATTTTACGCTGGCTCAAAGCCCAAAACAAGAAGTCACGAAGGAGTGAAAGCGAAAAAGAGAGAGAGAGAGAGAAGGGGAAGAGAGCGAACGCTAGCGTTTCAGTGCCAGATCACGTCTTCAACCTGCCCAGATTTCCCACAGTGTCTCCGTAACTGAGATCTCACCAAAATAAACACTGCGCTGCAGTTAAATTATGGAGATGATACTCAGAAGAGATGGTTTTGTAATGGATTAAGATGTGAGCGCATGCCGGATGACCTTTTGACCCTCACGGCGAGCGCTTCTTGGTCTGAGTCTGTATTGTAATCCCAACAGATTACAGATCCGCAATACTGAGGAACCGAATACACCCACACTGGCATGCATTTAATCCAGGGGGAGATTGAGATATCTGTGTGTGTATGTGTGTATCTGAGTAGTGTTTATTACAGCTAAAATGATCAATCAATCAATCAAATAGTGTGTGTGGAGGTCTGTGAAAACCCTTGGGAATGTTGCTATAGTAAATAAACTAAAAAAAAAACAAAACTAAAAAACAAAAGAATCGGGCAAAATGGAGTTTTCCTGCATATAAGATACAAACACCACAAATATATTTCACAAAATCTTGTGGAAAAAGTTGATATATGTTTCAAAACTTGCCATAGCTACTTAAATGCAGTGTGTCTAAAATCCTAAAAGTGTTCTTCCTCACACAGTGAATGTCACGCTTTGATCAAGTTGCTGGATAGCAAATGTCGCAGACATAAGAAACCGACATAAGGCTGATCATTTCCGTTTCTGATCTTCTACCGGCTGTCAGAATGTTCCCGATGCTCCTGAACCCCAGTCAGGATTAAAAATCTTCAATGTGATTTTCTTTCTTTTTACTTTTTTTCTCCTGTGTAACCAGAATTGAAAACTTTGCCCGTGTAAAAGAGAAGAAGCATGTTTTCAGTTCAGTGACGTCTGTGCTTTTCTGAGGAATAATACAAAATATATCGGTTTCACCTTGTTCTCGGGCTGTCATGCAGATGTGTTTAATAGAATAGAAGGAGACAGACAGAATAAATTAGGAACAAACAGAACAGAACAGTCTAGTAGTAAAGCATATAAAAGAAATCCAGAGGAACGGAATTGAAGAAATAGAGTAGAACAAATAGAGTTGAATAAACAGAATATTGCTAATAGAATAGAAAAGAAAAGAAAAACGAATAGAATTTGGTAGGAAAATTAAGTGAAACAATCAGAACACAGCCAATAGAATAAAAAGAATAGAATTAGAGTAGAAGAGAATAAAAATATAAGACAAACAGAATATAGCACATAGAACAGGGTTTAATAGAATGGAGTGAATAGAATAGAATAGAATAGAATAGAATAGAATAGAATAGAATAGAATAGAATAGAATAGAAAGCCATGAAAAATAATTAATGGGAAAACTAAATTTAAGAATAGAATAGAATAGAATAGAATAGAAGAGAAGAGAAGAGAAGAGAAGAGAAGAGAAGAGAAGAGAAGAGAAGAGAAGAGAAGAGAAAGTGATGAAAAAAAATAATGGGGAAAACTAAATTAAAAAGTATAGTAGAATAGAATAGAATAGAATAGAATAGAATAGAATAGAATAGAATAGAGCAGGAAAATTAAGTGAAACAATCAGAACACAGCAAATAGAATAAAAAATAGAATTAGAGTAGAAGGGAATAAAATATAAGAGGAAAAGGGAATAGAAGAAATGCAATATAAGACAAACAGAATATAGCACATAGAACAGGGTTTAAAAATGGATAGAATAGAATAGAATAGAATAGAATAGAATAGAATAGAATAGAATAGAATAGAAGTGATGTGTGTTATTTGGCTGCAGTTTGCTGGGAAACAAGTAACATAAGACCTTTCTTTGATTCTTTAAGTTAATTAGAAAAAGAGACATCATTTCTCTCTCTCTCTCACTCACTCACACACACACACACACACACACACACACACACACACAGAGTACTGATGAAGTGATACACTGATATTGTTTACTGCAGAAGTTTCTTAAGTGAACTTTATTGATTAGAATAGACAGGTATACGATACCCACTTAATTATATACCAACTGAAAAGTAACTAATATCATAAAGTAACTTAATATACAGTAGCTCTACAGTAGAGAGAGAGAGAGAGAGAGAGAGAGAGAGAGAGACAGACAGAATAAAAAGAGATTAATATAGAGATAAAAAGACAAAAAGAGCAACAGAAAGACACAAAAGCAGAGAAAAAAGCTGGAGAAAAAAAAAAATAATAAAAATATATATATATATATATATATATATATATATATATAGAGAGAGAGAGAGAGAGAGAGAGAGAGAGAGAGAGTGAGAGAGAGAGATTAAGAAAGACATAGAAAGACACAAAAGCAGAGGAAAAAGCAGCCAGAGAAAGAAACAGAGAGAGAGACAGAAAGAAAGAGGATCTGAGAAAGAGAGAGTGAGAGGAAGACAGAGAATAAGATAGAGAGAAAAAATGGAGGGAAAGCTAGAAGTAGGGGAAAGAGAGAGACAGAAAGAGAGAGAGAGAGAGAGAGAGAGAGAGAGAGAGAGAGAGAGAGAAGAGATCTTTAAAGCTAGTTCCTTGATCCTTGATCATCTTTTGAACACAGTCACTTATTTATTGTGTGTGTGTGTGTGTGTGTGTGTGCGTGTGTGTGTCCAGGCGACCATGCTGTAATCACAACGACATAGCAAGCGACTTGCACATAGCCAGATGTGTCCTGGCAAGAACATAATAGCAGGGGGTCTGATCTCTCTCTCTCTCTCTCTCTCTCTCTCTCTCTCTCTCTCTCTCACACACACACACTCTCGCACTATTCCAATATTCTTCAGGCCTCTGCATCAGAGGAATACTGTATACTGTAAGTGTGTGTGTGTGTGTGTGTAAGTGTAAAAGTATAAACGAGACTTAAATCTACTAATAGTTACACTTTTACAATTTTTCTTTTTCACATCTTTTACAATTTCAAGTTTGCTAATCTAGCTAGCTGTCTAGCTGGAGAAACTCTTCAACCTACCCTACAGTACATTTTGTACACGCCACGTGAAAAATTATTATTTTCTTTAACAAATTGACGTAGGACTGGGGATAAACAGGATGGCTTAATCCAAATACAGAAGTGCATATAGTGAGCTCAGTAAAATATTGGAATAAAAACAGCTCTCGATAAATCTCTCAGACTCTCAGAGCCAACTGCGAGGGTGCGAGTGTGTATTCTCACTGCGGGAGAGGAGCCTAGTCTATTTCGAGCGCAGTGCGAATGTGTGTTTTTATCATCATTATGCGCATGATGGCCAAATGTGATGGAAAAAAGAGCGAGTGAGCGAAAGAGAGAGGGAAAATGGTAATTACACATTCTCTCAGCAGTGGATGATGGAGATACACAGCATGAAGGGAAGATTTTGTTTTTCGCTCTTCAACCAAATTCATTTAGACTCAAAGTTGTGACAGCATTAGAGGAAGTTTTAATTTGGTTATTTATTTATTTTATTTGTTTTGCTTTCATGCTGGAATTGAGCTGTGAGATGCTGAAACCTTGAAAAGAATTCTCAAGATTGCATTTTGTGATTGGATTTTTTTCAGTCATGTTGTCACTTGTGTCGCGTTTAGGCCTTAAGAATCAGATTGCCAATAGGGGAAAAGTCCATCAGCGGCTGTTATACAAAACCTCAGTAATGTTGCTTTAGCAAGAAATTACCCTGGATGAATTAAAGATGAAGGAAGAAGCTATGAGAAACAGTCTGACAAACCAAGAAGGAGTAACAGACTCATATCGCATATCATTATTCTCGTATTCATACATTATACACTGTGGACTACACAATATCTCAAAATAGACATGTGTGTAGGACTGTTCCCAGTGTTGCCCCCTCCAACAGAAAGTTTGACCAATCCCATCTCTTCTGTCAGAAGGTTTGATTAAGCCCACCCTCTATAGCAAAAAAAAAGGGCAATTCCACACAGTTCTTGTCATATTCTTGACAAATTCCACATAGACCTCAGGAAATTTGACCAATCCCTCCTGCTCCCATAAAAAGTTTGATCAATCCTACCTATTCCCAGAGACAATTTGACTAATCACACCCACTCAATCACTTGTGACAGCCCTCCACTCCAGCAGACACTCTTGACCAACCCCTTACCTTTGCAGACACATTTGACCAATTCTTGACCAACCCCTCCATTTTCCCAGACAGTCTTGACCAACACTCCCACTTCTGCAGGCACTACTGAGCAACCCCTCCACACTCGCAAACACTAATGACCACCTCCTACATGCCCACAGATACATTTGATCAATCCCCTCACTCCATGCAGACACTCTTGGCCAACCCCTCCAGTCCCACATACACTCTTGGCCAACCCCTCCAGTCCCACACACACTCTTGGCCAACCCCTCCAGTCCCACACACACTCTTGGTCAACCCCTCCAGTCCCACACACACTCTTGGCCAACCCCTCTAGTCCCACACACACTCTTGACCAACCACTCCAGTCCCACACCCACTCTTGACCAACCACTCCAGTCCCACACACACTCTTGACCAACCACTCCAGTCCCACACACACTCTTGACCAACACCTCCACTCCTGCAAATACTCTTGACTACCCTGCTTGACTTTGTGCAAAAACTCTGTGGCCAACCCCTCCACTTCCAAACACAATCTTGACCAACCCCTGAAAACACTTTTTATCATGCCCTCCACTCATTCAGACAATCTTGACCCACCATGCACACCTGCAGACATTCTTGACCAATCTCACTTGCTCCTGCAGCAAGTTTAACCAATCTGGCCTGCTTCTGCAGAAAGCTTGACAAATCTTTCCCACTTCCACAAAAACTTTGGTTCATTCATTTGGTTCACCAGACCAGCAGCAAGTTTGACCAATCCTGCACACTCAAAATGTTTTCTTTGTTCCAGCTCACAATATATTTTTTAACAAATGTATGTATATTTCCCAAAATAGAAACAAATTACTAATTTAAACCACAGAGGTTCTGACTTGAATAAAGCATTTCTTGAATAAAGCATCAATAAAAGTACATCTCATCTCTCATCTCAAATAAATGAACGAATACAGTAAGCACTTCCACAGAAGCTCCCAATTCTCCTGTGTTGAGCAACATGGGCTTTCTTTGTCCTGCAAGTTTGGAAACTGACCAACTCCACTCAGAAAAAATACTGAATTTCTAACTCAAAATGTCTGCCTTAAACTTTGTATAACAGCAGGGGCCTGACCCGAGTCAAGCAGCAAAAAGCAATCAGTGTTCCACACTAACTGGAAATGTGGTGCTACCTGCACCATATTATTGCTATATGAACAATAGCAAAAACATTAGCTAACTTTATCTTAGAGAAAAGAAGGCGAACACTGGCAGACATGGCCTACCTGTGTCTGCCTGTTCTAATCCCTGCAGTGGATCGTATAAATTTTGGAAAACCCCAACTTAAAAGACCGTCTGCAATTCTGTCTTGTGCATCCAAACGCCTACAGCTTCCCTTCAAGATGCAATATTTTACCAAGATCTCCTCACTGCTGACCTACATTTCTCTGTGAATGACGCTATCACAAGCAGCACTTTTCACAATAATTACACTGTGCCATTACGCACAAAGCCGATGACTTTCTGTGGCGGCGGGAGCTCAATTCGATTTAATTAGTGGAACATTTTTAACACTGTCACAATGCAGCTTTATGGAAATCTGGGTCTTGAGCTAGATCTCTAATGAGCAATCCAGAGGCGTGAGTGGCAAGGAAAAAAACTCCCATACATGACATGAGGAAGAGACCTTAAAAGAAACCAGACTTAAGGGGTTCCCATCCTGACATAGTGATGGGAGTTAAAATCAAAGCACTGCAAAAAATCCTCAAATGTTCAAAACGCTGCGCTTGGATTGAATTGTGGCACACGGGCTGTATAAACGTCCAAGATGCATGTGGTTTCTCTAAGATTCTTCAGATAGTTAACTATTCTATCTTTACCCTACATGATATTTCGAGGTTTCTTCTTGGTCCCGTATCTGATAAGGGAACCCTCTATTCTTCTTGAGCGATCAAGGAATTCTATGCTCGATAAGGTTCTAGATGGAACAGCATTGAACCCTAGCATCTTCTGCCTCAGTGTGGTTCTTTAGGCAGGTAAAAACACTCCATTTGTATTCAGGTGAGAATCAAAACAATGGGTCCCGAGAGCATCTGAGTGAAGTGGTCTCGACTTGAAGTGGTAACATGACTCGACTGCATCGAGAAAGTGATTTGACACCGAATTGGCCCCATCACAGGAAGTGAGCTAAACATGTCGTATGTTTTGGGGTTTTTTGTAGACGTGAGCTGCTGAACCGAGCGGCGAGACGCAAACTGAGCCAAAGTACAAAGCTGCAGAAATGCCATCTGTTCTGGAGATTTGGGCAAGCAAAAAGGGAAAATAAACGCTGAATGAGAAACATTTTAAACTAGTTATTTATATAATTGTCTAATCCCTTTTATTGAGCGCCGGCTTAGCGTTTTCTGTGCTCGGCAGATTTTTTGTGACTTCTATGTGCACTCGTTAAAGCTTTGTTCACCCAATTCTTATCACTGTCACTGTATATCTGACCAATGATTGAGAGTTACATGCGGATATTTTCAGTCCAGTGTCTGTTACATTTCAATTACAGTGCAATGAAATCCATTCTTCACGTAGTTCCGCTTGTTAGGAAGTTAGGGTCAGTGCACAGTGTCAGCCATGATACAGCGCCCCTGGAGCAGAGAGGGCAAGGACAGCTTGGTAGTGCTGGAGCTTGAACCTTGATCTTTACCTTCTGTTCAGTAAACCAAAGCCTTTCCCCACTAAGCCACTACTATTCTACTGCCCTGTAGTGTAACAACAAACTAAATTTAATCATCTGAAGCTGCTGTATGGCTCTACTGAAGAAATAATGCATGCATAATGACCACCCAAATTACGGTAGTTTGTTAGTTAACATATCAATCAATCACGCAATCAAACAGTGGCTGTTTGGCGCGGGATTACTTTCATAATTAACACTGGTCCTATTTATCGAATGCAGAAAAACACATCAATTCTCTAATCATGTTCTTTGCATTGGTACCTGTATGTGCTCAGGGCTCTGCTCCTTTACCCACAAGGTAGAAATGAATCCTGTAACATTTAACAGATATTATTATCTATTAACATTTTAAACCAGACTTCTATAGGATTCTTTTCCAGATTTTTTTTTCATAGATAGAGCATGTTTGATTTAGTCTTCCCTGACGTGATAAGTAATACATTACATACATACCCATTAAGGTTAGTTCTTCCTTATCATGTATTAATTCAGGGATTAGTGCAAGATTATTCATGTAGTGTTAGCGTAACATGGTACCTGGTAGCCATATTCAGGACACATAATTATTTAGGGTCATCTGACATACACTATATTGCCAAACGTTTTGGGACACCTGCCTTTACATGCACATGAATGTAATATGGACTTGACCCACCCTTTGCAGCTATAACAGCTTCAACTCTTCTGGGAAGGCTTTCCACAAGGTTTAGGAGTGTGTTTATGGGAATTTTTGACCACTGGTCTAGAAGCACATTTGTGAGGTCAGGCACTAATGTTGGACGAGAAGGCCTGACTCACAGTCTCTGCTCTAATTCATCCCAAAGGTGTTCTTTGGGGTTGAGGTCAGGACTCTGTGCAGGACAGTCAAGTTCCTCCACACCAAACTCACTCATCCATGTCTTTATGGAGCTTGCTTTGTGCACTGGTGTGCAGTCATGTTGGAACAGGAAGGGGTCATCCCCAAACTGTTCCCACAAAGTTGGGAGCATGAAATTGTCCAAAATATCTTGGTATGCTGAAGCATTAAGAGTTCCTTTCACTGGAACTAAAGGACCGAGCCCAACCCCTGAAAAACAACACCTGAATTCAATGATTTGGAGGGGTGTCCCAAAATGCCCTCCCTTACAAATTTTTTTTTGCCTAAAGAATTGAAATCTTGCAAGAAATTTGCATCAGAATATGGATCATTTTTGGCATACAAATGAACCGGACCGAATTGAATGCCGGCTAAGTTGCAGCTGCCACACAAAACTTTGGCCAATAAAAGTTGCTATGGAGTCCAGACCTTCTGCCATCAGTCTGAAGATCTGACTACGTGTGACTAAGAATGTATACATCAATAGATCCATATGGTTTAAACTCACATTGATTTAGAGCTTTCACACTTTTTCACACACGTCGGTTTATCAATGCAAAAAAAATTGCAACAAACTCCAACTGAACTTCATCCAAAACACAACGATGAACATGCTAAGCACAGCTGGAAAGAGTATTACTTCATTTACACTTCCTTTTTTAAAAAAAAAATTTTATTAAATGATTTATTATGAAAATGACAGATGGTATTTTCTTCAGCTTCCTGATCTGTACAGCTTCATGTTAGCTCCCTTGCTGAGAACTCACCAAGTCGAGAACAGTTTTTTGGCCAAAAGGCTGATTAGTTTCTTTACATAACAACACAGGAGTGAGAATGGCATCAAATAAAAACCCGGCAAGTCGCCTTTCTGATGTTTGACCTACAGTATGGCGTATGTACTGGTGTATAAAATCAGACTTTTAAACTGGTCTTAGTACACTGTTAAAACATAATATACTGAATTCTACTGAATTCTCGATTCGGTTTTCTTTTCAGTAGATGCTTTGACATCAGTGTAGCTACAAAATCACAAAATAACCAGATCATCAAAAAACATTGAAATTCTGTTTTCTGTGAGGAGACTTCATGCTATGTCAGTGGAAATAAGTGTGTAAGAGCTTTGTAACAGAGATAAAGCTGTAGCTTTAAGGACGTTTTCTGAAAAGGGGAAGAAACCATGTTACATTTATAGCTGCTGTAATGTAAGTTCCAAGTCGTGGATTATTTATACCTGATCGTCACTAAATTTTTTATTCCTTACTTACTGAACATAAAAATGTAATAAAATCTGCTGAACCTAGCCTCAAATCACAAACTCCTGACCTTACATTTGAAATGAGTTACTACTCTCGTAGATCTAGAACATTTATAGGTAACAGACTTGCTTGATTTGAAGTCAGATGCGTAAAAATTCGATCTGTCTAATAAGTATTTTAAAAAACTGTCTAATAAATATTTTATTAGATTGTGTTTGTGATTATTTCAGCAAAGCAGCTCACGGAGAAAGACATTCGCACCTCCTGCTGTGGATGTGAACTCACCCACTTTCCCATAATCCTCTGGGGAAGAAGCCACTGGGATCCATAGCATGACCATGAGGAAAATTTTTATGTTTTCTCTCTCTCTCTCTCTCTCTCTCTCTCTCTCTCTCTCTCTCTCTCTCTCTCTCTCTGATCTCAATCTTCAATCTTTTTGCAATGCCCCACCATTAACCTAACAAATAATGAATAATGTCAAACCTTAACCTCAGCAACAAAAGAAATAATATGGCCCTTTTCATTTTTTAAATAGAAGGTGAGAAAAATGTGTTTTCTGAGGACCACGTGTTAATGAGGACCTGTGATCTGGACATAATTAGCATCGAATTAATGTCATGCTACATCTTAATCTAACCTTAAACATAACCTCTATAAGATGAGGGATTTGTTTTTCCACAGTCTTCCTTATGAGGACCAAGCAAATGTCCCCACAAAGTAAAACTCAGATATTTCTGGTTCCTATATGGCTGCTCACCACAATATTCAAATAAGAAGTCAGATATTTGAATATACATATATATAAAACCATGACCACTCACCCTACACACACACACACACACACACACACACACACACACACACACAGTCCTGGTGTGTCTCCTGGTGTTAATGCCATTTCATTTGTCTTTATAAACCCCTGTTGCTCTCACAGTGCTCCTCGTTTCATGAGCGTGAAATCGAAAACAATCTGTTTGGTTTAATTAAAATTATTCCCACTGGGGCTGTTTATAAGGCCACAGGTTTAGGAGCTCAGTGTGAGGAGGTCACAAATTAGCAGTGGGAGACTGTTACAAACAGGCCTATTGGTCAGAGGAAACAGATCAACAGCTTTGTCTGTATATGTGTGTGTGTGTGTGTGTGTGTGTGTGTGTGTGTGTGTGTGTGTGGTTCTCGTGTATCAGCCACACTTTCATTGAACTGAGTGAATTTTACACAAACGTTTCCAACATTTAAATAATACACAATGCAACATCAATTAAAAACCCGAACAAATTCTCAGCTCATCAGCTGCCAGACTCCAACCTTCATCTGTTAACTAATTAAATGTTCTTTTTAAAAAAAACAAAAAAAAAAAAACTTTTTGGCATTAAAAAAGAGAGCTCATTGTTAAGTAGTGTCTCTACTTTATTGTTATCTTTCTTTATTTGAAGAAAATAAATTCTTTATTTCTCTCTATTTTATTGCATTTTATTATTAAATTTTATTCAATTCTTTATTTCTCTCTATTTTATTGAATTTTATTGAATTTTATTATTACATTTTATTCAGTTCTTTATTTCTCTCTATTTTATTGAATTTTATTACATTTTATTATTAAATTTGATTCAATTCTTTATTTGCCTCTATTTTATTGCTATCTATCTTTCTTTATTTCTAAACATAAATGTATTTTGATTTTTTTTATTTATTTATTATTTCTACACAGACAATAACTGAGCTCAAGATCAAACTTTAGACAGAATTATAATAATCATTTCAAACCTGACAAAAACAAAACAAAACGAAAATTAGTTAAAAAAAATTCATTAATTAAAAAAATGTTTCCAAAACCTCAAAAGGATTCTAAATGGATTGATTCCTTACCTTAGCAGCTTCACGCTTATTAAATCCCCTACATAAAATCTAAAATCAGGCTTTTCTTAAAATTATTCCTGAACTTTGACATCACTAAATAAATATTCCTAGGATTGTAAAAATTCAAAGCTTTTTAATTTTTTAAACAGACTATTTTCCCCAAAGTTACATAAAAAAAATATATAAATAAATAAATAAATAAATAAATAAGTGTGTGTGTGTTATAATAATATTATATATATTATTATGTTATTCTAATTTTATATGTGCTATTACATATTATATGCATTATGTGTTGTATGTAAATAAAAAAAAATAAAAATAATAAAAAAAACATTCTCATTTGAAAAAATAAAAATATTCCTAGTCTTAACTCAACACCTACGCCTGTTCAAGTTAAATTACTTAAAAGAATTTTACTTCCATGATAAATTCCACAATCATGTAGATTTCAGGATAGCTGATTTGTTTTAAACTAATCTAATAACTGAAAAGAAAAAAAAAAAACTTAGGAAAGTAGAAAAAGTATTGTCTTCTGGCTCTGGTTGTGTAACATGGCATCGTGTCATGGCAACATCACTTTAATGGCGGTGTTTGTGTAAGCGGTGTGTATGAGTGGGTATAAGTTATATTCCAGCTTCAGCAGTGAATAAAACCAGGTTCACTGCAGGGTCTAAAGGTGGGTCAGCGTCTCCGTTCCGCTCGGCTGAAGAAATTGAGATTGGACTTCGTTAACGGCGGTTTTCTATCAACAAGCGGTGTGAACACGGAGCTGTCAGGTAACCGGCTTGTTAGGACAGGATTATTCCTGCCTGGCAGACGAATAGTTATCACGAGCCGCTGCTTGTTATGACAGGACCTACATGACCGTTCGACCTGACGATGATGCGTGCTGCTCTTTTCTCCTTCTCTCCTTCCGTCTCGCTTTCTCTCTTGGGGAAAAGGTCAGCTGCTGATGCGCGGCACAAACAAGACTCAACCTCCATTTTCTGCTACGGGAGGCACTCAATTACGGCGCTGATGAAAGTTCACGGAGCAAAAATGGCACGCTGAAAGGAAAAACACTAAGCACAGCGTAGGAATGACACGAGTGAGGTCGTGCCCAATACACACACACACACACACACACACACACACACACGGTGTTCTTCTGGCTTAAAATGAACGCACGTGACACACTTTTACGCAACAGCATTTCGCTTTCGTTAAGCACAAACGTCAAAGTGCCCCGTTACAGACAGCAGCACGGACCCGAGAGCAGATATTTCAGTCACACATCTTTTGTAAAGAACTCTGAAGATGTCTCAGGTAAAAACATTTCACCACAGAATAGAAAACTTCTCAGTAAGTATTATGATTCATTGTTGCCATAGCAACAGTGAGCGACATTAACTAACACGGCACCGTCATCAGTGTAAGAAAGTTTAGAGCCACTGGAAATAAAAGAAATTAATAAATAAATCAAAAAAGCTCATTCAAACTCTAGGAGTTTGATGTGCTTTTATTTATTTAAAAAAAAAAACAAGTATAATAAATATTAAGAAATAATAAAAAAATAAGTTAAATAATCAGAATTTTTGGATGCTTGTGTAGGCAAGTTTTTTTTTTTTTTAAAGATCTTCAAGGGTAACTTTCAAAAATCATTTCATAGATTTGGGGCATTTATTAATTCATTTATTTATTTTTTTAAAAAGTTAAAACAAAATGTAATATTAATGTTAAAAATAAAATGTTCTGTTCTCTTCACAGTGAGAAAAAAATCGAATCAAAATGTTTATGTTTTCTTTTTTTCCCTCTGGGAATGTTTTGTTGGAAGTTGTTTCACATGTAGAACCTTCAGGAAAACTTTGAAGTGTCTGAAGAACTCTTGAGGAACCTGATCTCTAATAGTGTAACCAACAAACAGTGTAAAGGTCTAAAGGTCCGGTTCTGAGAATTCCATCCTCTTGTTCTTTCAATCCTTCAACTCCCAAAAAATATCAACAAAAAAACAAAAATCTCGTTTTGGAAAAGCTCTCAGCTAGGCTTCTCTTCAAAGAATCCCTTCCCTTTTACCCCGGAGTGTTCACTGAAAGATATAACTACTTCCTGCTAACGACTGCTTTTATTCCGAGAGCAGGTTTCAGACTGGAAGAGAAACAAGCGGCGATATAAAGCGGCCTCATTTCCAGAGAGTGATGTTTTTAATCAGGTTTATGTTCCCTCCCTTTGTTCCCTAACACTTATGAACAACATCACCAACAACAACAACACACACACACAAAAGTGTAATGCTTCATGAAAGTAAGATCGAGCCAGTACTGTGTGTCCTCTAACCGGAGGGAAGGGAAAAAGTGGTGGGCACAAAGTGCCGGGATTGCGTTTTAATTAGATTCCGCATTGCACTAGCGGTCCGTGCAGCAGCACCAGGAAAAGTGTAGCTCGCACTCATTAAGCGCTAATGAGTTGTCTATTAATGAAAACGGAAAACATTTATCGTGCGACGCTGCGGGTTTTCGTCTGGATTAATTATTGCCACTAATGCGCCGCAATGGAAAGGGAATGGAGTTAGCGTCAGCGCTAGCGCCGAGCAAAATCATCAGGCAACAGTTGTTAAGAGCGGCGAGACACAGGAAGAGTAAACCTCACAATCATTGCACTCGTGTGGGCCGTGGGGAGAGAAAAACACAAACAAACAACACACAGACACACATTTACGTTACACACGCACCTGTTCTAAAGCACACAAAATGCTCAACATGATAATTGGGGTGTGTGTGTGTAAGTAAGAAAAGGTAATTAAAAACAATTCATGTTGTAATCAAAAGAACTTTTCTTTCCGTGTCTAACGGGAACGTCTTATGCCTTTGCACACCACACGCCGAGCCTCTGCGTTATTAAATATATCAATCTGCTACCTGATAAAGCGTCTGTGCTCGCCGCCCGGTGTGTATCTACATAACCGTGACTCATCTTTTAAAAGAAACAGCAACCACAAACACACAATAAAATAAAATAAAACTAAATATAAAACACGCATTGAGCGCTTTATTTCTACACGCTTGAAATAAGATATATTAATAAAGGCATCATATACAATGCTTTCCAAATCGCTCCTCTTTGCTCAATTAATTGTTTGTGATTAAAAACCTGAGTGCAATGAATTGATCCCTGTTCATTCAGGAGGAGGGTAAATCGTCTCATTAGCTTGCTATGCTAGTCTCAGCTCGTCTACACGACTACAACAGAGACAGACAATTTTACACAATAAATAAACACTAAACTACGAGTTTACGGTTAAATCTAATAATAAATCCAAAAAAAAGGAAATTCGGTTATTCATCTTTGTTGCATTTGTAGCAAAATACGCTAGTCACTGTGGTGTGTGGTGTGTGTAGCGAAACATCAATATTGTGATTTTACAATTGTTTGGTTGACACAACTAGCAATTATTAAGACTTTCTACAAATCCTTTCACGTTATCTTGACCAGGAGAATATTTTTGCTCATAACCTAGCAACATATCAGCATTAGTTACTGTGTTCCTAAAACTCTGCTACTCTAAAATGCTTGAATTCAGCCCTAAAGTCCATCAGAGTGTCGTCGGCCATCTTGGAATTTTTTTTTTACATCCTATACTTGGTAGCCCCGCCCCTAGTTTTTTTTTTTTTTCCTGGTGAATCAGTGCACCATCCGGGTTCTTGAAGTACACTTCTTCTTCTTACTTATTTTTCTAATTCTTCTTCTCCCTACTTCTTCATTCTTGTTCTACTTCTTCTTCCTCTTCCTCCTTCTTCTTCTGCTTACTTATTTTTCTAATTCTTCTTCTCATTTTTTTTCTAATTCTTCTTAATTTAGAATTTTCACCACACTACTCACACTAGTTGCTTTCGGCTGCTCCCTGTTCGGGGTCGCCACAGTGGACCAACTAGTCCACGCAACAACTTGGCAAATGTTTTACGCCGGATGCCCTTCCTGACGCAACCCTCCCATTTTTCCGGGCTTGGGACCAGCACTGCATCCAGTGGCTGGGGTTGAGGCATTGGCTGGGAATCGAACCCAGGCCTTCCGCATGATAGGCAAGAAACCTACCACTGAGCCACCAATGCCCACACTACTCATACTATTTATACTTAAATATGCGATTTGGGATGCAGCTCAAGTTCTCCATCGGTTCCTTAGGGTATTCTCCGTGAAATAAAAAGCAAAAACTACATAGAACATTTAAGGGTTCTGCGTAAAAAGACAACCGAAGCGTGTAGTGAGGCAGTAATACGTTCGCTACATCATCATTTCTTCAACCATTTTATTTCCATCCCACACATGTGACCTTCCACAACGTCCAATTTCTACCAGCGTTCTCATCAGCATTAATGAAACCTTTCCTCCCATCTCATCCGTTCTCCTCATCCCTCACTTTCCTCCTCCACTCATGCGTATATGTGTGTGTGCGTGTGTGTGTGTGACCTTTACAGAGCCGAGGAAGGCCTTTTTCAAATACACACATTCAGCTCCGAGACTTAATAACCGCAGAGTGTGTGGCAAATGTGTGTGTGTGTGTGTGTGTGTGTGAGTGTGTGTGTGTGTTCAGAGGAAACAAAATATCACACAGTTAGCTTTGAATTTCTGAGTGCACCAGCAAGATCTTTTTTATTTCATCTGTTAGCAAAAACTAATAGAACGCTGCACTCGTCTGATCCGAATCTTGCATTCACACACCGGCACTCGCTCATGAAGGTCGGAGATAGATAACTGGCCGGATTATTAGTTAGTTAAGTCTTAACTAACATATTAGCTCCCTTGGAGCAGAGAATGTTGCTTAATCGCCCAACAGGGGCAGATTGGAGTTGCTGGGGTTTGAACCCGCAACTTTTGTGATGTATATTTATCTAAGCTAATCTTTATAAACCTCCTCCTACATCTCTACTTAATGTCTTGATACCATCAGAATTGTGTGTCAGACAGGAAGAGACTCGATCCTGAAGCAATTCACTTGCAATTTCTTTTCAGAAGCTAGCTAGAAGATTAGCTAACACATTAGAATTTATGCTAACACAATCTTATTTTACATTAAAGTCTAGTAGGTACTGGTGATTTGTTTTCCTCCTGATGTGTCAGAAGTTTAACTAATCAGTCAGGAACTGCACATATCAGCACTGGGACTCTTCATCGAGATGATTTTCTCAGGAAATATTTCCAAGCATATTAGTGTAATGACGGATCAGGAACAGGCTTTGTAGGATCCAAATGCGGACTTTTAGTCTCACAAACACTAAATCCAAAAACACAATCCAATAACGTAGCCGATGTAGCAGGCAAGAAAGACAAACAGTCTGTGAGGTAAACGAATCTGAAACTCTAGGAAAAAACACAAAAACAAGGTCGGTATACAGAAAGCAATAACTATAATAAGCAAAGAAATACAAATGAATACAATACTTGGCACCCGAGTTAGCGTGAGTATGGTTTTGATGCACAGAAAACCAAGAAGGTAACCCGGAATTGGTTTCAGAACTCGGGCGATGGGTCCCTCTGTGGGCCTGGAAAGGGGGCTGAGGGATGGATTGTTACAATTAGACTTCATTGGACAATGAATACTTTTTTTTTATTTGACGTCTCTTGTCACGTGCAGCAGATCCCTGAATCCGGTTTATCTTAAGGTCTTTGAATGAAAGAGCTATGGCGCGGTACAGAGTGTCTCACACAATAACAAAGATATTTCTTTAGCATATTATAAAACATCGGTGCACTGTAGGGGGCACGGTGGCTTAGTGGTTAGCACGTTTGCCTCACACCTCCAGGGTTGGGGGTTTGATTGCCGCCTCCACCGTCTGTGTGGAGTTTGCATGTTCTCTCCGTGCCTCGGGGGTTTCCTCCGCGTACTCTGGTTTCCTCCCCCAGTCCAAAGACATGCATTGTAGGTTGATTGGCATCTCTAAATTGTCTGTAGTGTGTGTGATTGCGTGAGTGAATGAGAGTGTGTGTGCACGCCCTGTGATGGGTTGGCATTCCGTCCAGGGTGTATCCTGCCTTGATGCCCAATGAGCCCCCTCTTGACCTGAGTATAGTTCGGATAAGCGGTAGACAATGAATTGTGCACTGTAGCTGCAGTACGCTTTGCAGAACAGACGATTTTCCTTCAATCATCCACATTTCCTCCTTTTCAAGTCACAAAATGCATGTTTTCGTTTCATTTTGGGGAATAGGTGAAAGATGATGTAATGGTTGAAGCTTGTCTGATATCAGGCGAAAGTGTGAAGGACAGAGTCAGAGTTTCTGAGATATAACACAAATTCGAACGCCACTGAAGGTATAATTGCTAACGAAAGAGTGCTGCGATGCTACAGTGTGAACAAACCAGAAATCTGAGGTCGGTTCTTTAGCTGTACTTCTTTTGAGCGTGATTATGTAAAATGTGACCGGTCCGATCGAACAATGTCCACCAATTCAAATCTGGCAGCTCTGACTGAGAATTCTTTCTGTTTCAGGATTGTCAGCGTGACCCGCAGCAGCTCAGGAGAGGGTTTTCATCTTTATAGACTTGCCTTATTGTTAACAAAATAAAAAAAAACACTGCAGCTTTAAGGCTGTAACAGAAAAAGAGAGAGAAAGAGAAAGAGAGAGAGAGAGAGAGAGAGAGAGTAAATGGAAGCACAAGTTCTTAAAAGCATCTTAGTTCGATCCAGATCCTTCCTCTTAAATAAAGACAAAGTGGGACCGGAGATAAGGCAGGATTCATTCGTCTTGTTGAGTCCTCTCAGCTCGGTGTCCTTTTCTCCTGTTTCTCTCTGTTCGTCATTCACTCTTTTTTTTCCCCCTCCTCCTCCTCCTCTGAGCTGTCCTTCTCATTGTCTTTACTCTTTTGTTCACACAGCTTACAGTGTGTTAGACTTTAAATGGGCCTTTACTTTGCAGGATTCCAACCGAGTCGCTGTTTTTCTTTTTGATAAAGAGCTGAAGCACGGTCTGGATTTTTTAAACGTCATTCGCAGACTATTATATTTTAGACTAAAATGTATTATTAGTACCAGGGGCACGGTGGCACGGTGGCTTAGTGGTTAGCACATTTGCCTCACACCTCCAGGGTTGAGGGTTTGATTCCTATCTCCGCCGTGTGTGTGGAGTTTGCATTTTCTCCCTGTTTCCTCCGGGTACTCCGGTTTCCTCCTCCGGTCCAAAGACATGCATTGTAGGTTGATTGGCATCTCTAAATTGTCCGTAGAGTGTGATTGCGTGATTGAATGAGAATGTGTGTGCCCTGCGATGGGTTGGCATTCCGTCCAGGGTGTATCCTGCCTTGATGCCCAATGATGCCTGAGATAGGCACAGGCTCCCCGTGACCCGAGAATAGATCGGATAAGCGGTAGACGATGAATGAAATTACTGGAAAAAAGAAAGATAGGCATGCAGCGGGCATAAAGCTAAACTGGTGGTCATGTTACTCAGAGCTCCGGGGAATATAAGCTAAAGACGTAACAGAATCCTGACCAGGTTTATGGAAAATTTGAAACATTCTCAAAGATGACTTTATGAAGTTTTTATATATAAATGTATTGGCAGAAAAGGACACACACACACACACACACACACACACACACAGCTTTCAATACTGAAACTCAGAAGTGAAGTGAAGAATTTTACTTTTCTCCAACTGTGCTGCTGTGCTTAATAAAAAAGAAAGAAAGAAAGAAAGAAAGAAAGGGGGAAAAAGGAAAGCAGCAGGCAGAAAGACAAGAGCTTTGGCTCTTCAAGTACCCTGCTGATCACTTCCAGCAACATCTGGATCCATCATCACAGTGCAAAGTGTGTTATGTCTGTGTGTGTGTGTGTGTGTGTGTGTGTGTGTGTGTGTGTGTGTGTGTGTGTGTGTGTGTGTGTGTGTGTAACTAAATGTCCCCATGATGATAGAATAACATGTCTGGCGAAAAAAACAAATGTGCACCAAATCCCTTCCCCCTCGAACCTAATCGATCACCGAGACGTGCCAAGTGTCTGAAATATTTATCTTTCCTAAAGCAGCTAACAAGAATCTCCCAAACATCCATCGTGCAGAACCTGGGGTCTATCCGTGGGAACTCGGGGCACAAGGTTTGGGACATATTGGGTGGGGTACTGACTCATCACACACACACAAAACAGATCATCCCGCCTACAATACATGTCTCTGGACTGGAGGAGGAAACCAGAAAACCTGGAGGAACCTCCTGAAGAATTGGGAGAACATGCATATTCCACACACACACAGAGCGGAGACAGGAACCAAACCCCTAACCCTGGAGTTCGGAGGCAAATTCAGTAACCATTAAGCCACCATTCAACCCCGCTGTCTCCCGAAACATAAACAATTCTAATTCATATTTCCTTCAGGATTAAGAGAACGAGGTCACCATTAAACCCTGGGCTTTGATCTTATCC
Source organism: Hemibagrus guttatus (assembly GCA_033459395.1). NCBI lineage: Eukaryota > Metazoa > Chordata > Actinopteri > Siluriformes > Bagridae > Hemibagrus > Hemibagrus guttatus. The sequence continues at coordinate 21,549,642 of JAUCMX010000017.1, forward strand.
CTTAAGCCAGTTTTCCACTCTGAGATTTTAACAGTGATTTAAGATTATTACTTCATCACACTCTGCACGATGATCCTGATCAAATCAGATTATACAGATGTCAGATTTTACAACGAAGATGCGCTAACGATAGACCTGCGATGAAATATTCAGCACGTTAATGACATCATAGGATGTTCGAATCAACGATCAGGGAGAAACCCTAAACAACCCCTTGGTGTACGATAACAGGATTAAACCTGAGCACACGCTTTAAAAGAATTAGGAGGAATACTGGCGGAATAAAGCCATAATTTATACGTTAATGTTTTTGTGACTTTTGTTGATATTTGGTTAATGACTCATCATTTATACATAGCTGTTCTGTAAGTTTGCCGCCATCTCTGCCGCAAGTCAACTCATGATTAGGATGACATCTGATGCAACAACACCACGGAGCCAAACATCGGAGCACATACTGTAAACTACAATGTTACACAAAACACAACGTTGTTCCTTTTTAGCTACATGAACCTCAGCATAAAAGCTAAAGGATGAAATGTTTTAATTGGCTGATGAAGTGGAATAGTGTGTAGATTTGAGCCTAAATAAGAAAAATCCACCCATCCATCCATCCATCCGCCCATCCACCTGCCCGTCCGTCCGCCCGTCCGTCCGCCCGCCCGTCCGCCCGCCCGTCCGCCCGCCCGTCCGCCCATCCACCCATCCACCCGCCCATCCATCCATCCATCCGTTCATCCATTTGGCCATCCGTCCGTCCATCCAGCCGTCCATCTATCCATTCTCTACACCTTGGACAGGATGCCAGTCCATCACAGGACACTCTCACACACACACACACACACACACACACACACACACACACACACACGCACACACAAACACACACAAACACTACAGACAATTTAGAGATGCCACAACTCAGGTCTTTGGACTGGGGAAGGAAACTGGAGATCCCTGAGGAAACCCTGAAGTACAGGGGAGAACATGCAAAATACACAAACACACACACACACACACACACACACACATACTACGGACAATTTAGAGATGCCACAACTCAGGTCTTTGGACTGGGGAGGAAACCGACTCAAAGTTGATGTGTTAGAAGCAGGAAAAATGGGCAAGCGTAAAGATTTGAGCGAGTTTGACGAAGGGCCAAATTGTGATGGCTAGACCACTGGATCAGAACATCTCCAAAATTGCAGCTCTTGTGGGGTGTTCCCGGTCTGCAGTGGTCAGTATCTATCAAAAGTGGTCCAAGGAAGGAACAATGGTGAACCGGTGACAGGGTCATGGACGGTCGAGGCACATTGATGCACATGGCGAGCGAAGGCTGGCCCGTGTGGTCTGATCCAACAGACTAGGTACTGTTGCTCAAATTGCTGAAGAAGTTAATGCTGGTTCTGATAGAAAGGGGTCAGAATACACAGTGCATGATGGGTCAGGGCTGTTTTGGCAGCAAAAGGGGGACCACAATACACAATAATAGGCAAGTGGTCATAATGTTATGCCTGATCAGTGTATAATAACAATAATATAAGATATAATAAGAAAAATATATGAAGTGATAAAAACTTAAATTCAGATACTTTTCCAAACTCTTACTAACTTTTTAAGTTTAATATTAAACATTCATTTCCTCAGGGATGTTTTCCTGCTGTGTAAGATGTACCATGTGTGTCTATGTGTGTGTGTTTGTGTGTGTTGGGGGTGGGGGGGATGTATTTTCAGTAGTGGTGGTGGATGGTGGTGGC
>JAUCMX010000017.1:21556398-21593898 GCA_033459395.1 Hemibagrus guttatus
ATCCACCTCTTTCCTATTTGGGAAAGAAATACCATTGAGTTGATCTCAGTTGGTTTACCAAAGCTTGTTTTATTAGCAGATCATTGGGGTGCATATGAATGTAGTTGGACGGCACAGTGGTCCAAGTCATAAGGTCCATGCTCAAGGACCGAACAGTGGTAGCTCAGTGGTATTGGGATTCAAACTCACACCCTTGCTTTATAAGTCCCAAACCTCAACCACAAAGCCACTAGCTCATCACTATCCACTACCCTGCTCAACGTACCACTTTTTAACCTTGGGTTCTTAACATTGGGGTTCCTGGAAATCAAAGCATAGGGTTGTTACCTAGTGCTAATGAATTGTCCATATTAGGAAGATTGCATACCAATACTCAGATACTGACCCAATATCTGTACAGTGAGTATTGAAAAAGTTATAATTATGAAATCCTGTAACTAGACCTTCACTGTATTGATGTATTATGGTCGAACTCTAAGCCAACGCTTCTGCTGCAGGAGATTTTCCATCAACACTTGGGAATGTATCAGATATCAGAGGGGACACGTTTAGATCGATGTGTGTGTGTGTGTGTGTGTATATGTCTATGTCTCCATTCGTCGTTATAATGTGATCTAGCACTGGGCTAACACCTCGGCCGCGGGAGATTTCCCATCAACACCTGGGAAAGAATCAATGTTTCCGAGTCGACACTTTCAGATCGATGGACCAGCATCGAAATAGGTGACAATAGAGAAATAAAACCACGGCTACTCTGTTGTCACCTCGGCCTTTGGGTGAGATATGCAGTTTCCCAGTAAGCAACATAAATGACAACTTTTCAGTCTGAACCAACTTTGTGTTTGCTGTCACTCCAGAGCTGAAGGGTACTGAAGGTCAAAAAAAAAAAAAAACAAGAGCAAAAATAGGACAGACTATGTGTTGGCCTGTGCTGCAAGAAATGAAGTTTAGTCACTAGTTGTCTGACTGAATAAGGCTTTTGTGGAAGATCTGCTAGTGAGAAAAATTTCAAAACCAATTCACTAGTCCAAGGTTAGGTAAAAAGTGCTGTACGTCTGACCTCGCACCCTGGTTCATTGGTGTGTAATGCCAATAATTATTATGTTCTGCTTTTCATCACTGATATCTGTACTTTCATTATGATGCCTATATGTTTGACCTTGATAGCTTGAAAGCTTACCATGGCAGTGCTTATAGAATTCGATCAGACTAAAGTAATTCATTTAGATTGCAAACTGTTAATACTGTTTATATTTCTACCAATAAAACTTTCTTTATTTCTTTCTTTACTCAAAGAAATAGCATTTAGTGTCAGTGAAAAGAATGAGTCCTGGTCAGCTATGTTATATTGCATTGTGTTATCTGATCAGCTCTTTTTTTTTAATGTCTGCAATAAAATCAGTAAAAGGTCTAGAGAAATTTGTATCCTCCGCCATTCTGTTTTAAAAGATTATGTAAGCTGACTGTCCTTAACCTGTGTTCAACCAGTTGACTTAAAATATGCAACATGGCTGTGTTTCTGGCAGCCATCTTACTAGACAGGCCACCTTACTATGACCTCTCGGGGCGGCAATAGCTCAAGTGGTTTAGGCTTTGGGTTGTTGATTGGGGTTCAAGCCCCAGCAGCACCAAGCTGCCACCGTAGGGCCCTTGAGCAAGGCCCCCAACCCCCCTGCTCCAGGGGCACTGCATCATGCCTGACCCTGCACTCTTACCCGAACCTCCAAGGATGGGTTATGCATAGAAGGAATTTCAGTGGGCACTAATGCATGTGACAAATTCTACCTTACTTAGACAATGTGTGCTGTCATGGAAATGCAAGACAGATTCAAGACAACTATCCACCTCTTTCTTTTTTTGAATAGAAATACCACTGTGTTGATCTCAGTTGAGCTCAAAGCTTGTTTTATTAGCAGATTATTAGATTGCATATAAATGTAGCTGAAGGGCACAGCGGTTAGCAGGTTTGCCTTGTACCTCCAGGGTTGGTGGTTCCATTCCTGCTTCTGCCCAGTGTCTACGAAGTTTGCATGTTCCCCCTATGCTTTGGAGGTACTCCAGTTTCCTTCAAAAGACATGCATTATAGGCTGATTGGCATCTCTAAATTGTCCACAGTGAGTAAATATATGTGAGCATGATTGTGTCCTGCAATGGATTTGCCCTGTGTCCTTGGTGTCCCCCTCCTTGTGCCCCAAATCCCTTGGGATAGACTCCAGGTTCCCCACAATGAATGTAGTCACTGGCTTACTACTACTGTATCTACAACATGATTGTACAATAATGATATTTAAGGTAAATTCAAATAAACAAATATGCACAGTTGTGATTGTGGCACAGTGGATAGCATTCCCACCTCCCAGCTCCAGGAGCCCCAGTTTGATCCTGACTTTGGAGTACTGTCTATGTGGAGTTTCAGCGGTTCTCCATGAGTCCCTGTGGGTTTCCGCCAGGCTCTGTCCAAAAACAGGGCAGTAGGTGGTTTGGGTCCAGTAAAACTGTACCTAGTTATGAATGAGTGCATAAATCTACTGGTGATTGGTGTCCAGACAGATCCTGGGTACACGGGGAACACACATGATGGGTATGAGGTCAGAATACACCACAGACAGGACACCAGCCCATCTCAAGGAAACATATACACGCACATTTATGGCTAAAGGCAACAGCCACAAAACAGCCAGTTCACTTACTGGCATGTATTTGGGAAGTGAGAGGAAACCCAGAGAATCCATACTAAGGATCCTGGCTGGCACAAAATCGACTGTCCCTGTTCCATCAGGATCCGGAGGAATCCTGGCTGGCACAAAATTGATTGTCCCCATTAATCCAGAACCTTCTTAGAAACTTCTGTGGAGTAAATTAGCTCAGATCCAGCTTGTTCACAGCTTGGCTAGTCAATTTTAAGCATCTCTGTGCAAATATTTGTACCTGGACAAAACATTAGCATCTAGCTTATTGCCAGGGTTAACAGTGGCTAAGTGCTAGTCCATGCTAACATGGGTAAAACAAGACATGTTTCTTTCCATGTACAAGAAAACACCATCTTTTATTAGTGGCTAAATCTGAAAACGATGTTTCTCATGTTTTATTGTATTGCGGATGAGGGAAAAACCCTGTTAAGTGATCTTCAAAATTCCAAGATGGTGTAACTTATTGTGATGCAGTTTTTGTATTAACAATAGTAACGTATAACAGAAAACCTGTTTTATGTTCATATTGACAAAAATGCCAAAAAGGGTGTAAATTACATAAAGGTAATGGATCATACACCCAGTGAGCAAGGCTAGCATGCAGGAAACATCCAAGGAACTTATTGAAAATATGACCAAAACAAAATCAACCAGCATTTTAGCATTTTTTAACCTGTTTTAGATTAGAGCGTGTAAAAAAAACAAAGGGTGATATGAAAAGGAACAAATCATATGTGTGTTTAGAGATGCTTAATCAATCTTAACCACAGGAGTTGAATAGAGTACAAGTATCTTGGCTTATTTCTTTATCCCAAAGAAAATCAATACCTGTTAAAGCGGCAGTCAGACACACCATTAAAATCTAACAGTGTAAACAATCCGTCATGCCTGTTATTTGGACAACTGTCAGGTGATCGACGTACACGTCTTTTTTTTTTTTTGTACAAAGAGAAACAGTCCAGAAATGCTGGATTTCTGTGCAGTAATAATTAATATCCATCAAGCGCTTTGGCCAGTGATGGGATCTGACTTAGTGCTCTCCCTCTCCTGAGGTCCACAATGCCTTTGTGCAGTCTTTGACCCACTTTGGCTGCAGGTCTTCAGTTGTGTGTGTGTGTGTGTGTGTCTGTAGGGAATTGGGGTCAGTCAGGACTGGCTCTATTGATGGAGGATCCCGGAGCTATAATTTTACTTACTCTCCAACCATCAGCTGCTTTTCCCCTCTCATACAGAGGAGACAATACGTCTCTCCTAAACCTTTTCACTTCCCCTTTTGGCATGTACAGTAATACCACGACGGCCTCAAGCACCCGCGCTAAAAATAAACATGGAGGGAATTGAAATTAATCAAAAAAAAAGAGAGAGAGAAAAGTTTAATAGCATCCAGCTATCTACGCTCAACCAGACAGCAATCTTGAAAATCTCTTCTCTGAATATTACACTTCAAATAAGCGGCATGAAATATTTCCCAAGCGACCCACAGACTAATATTCAGAAAGTCATTTTGATAACCTGATGTTGAAGTTAGTGATAGTCAGTCCTGACAGCGCGACAAGCTAGCAAGCTACAAGTGAGTGGGACAGACAGCAGGTCTTTCACATTTTTTTTTAATAAAGATAACACGTTCTTATAGATTGCTAACATCTTTACTCACTGTTATTTTCATCCCATCATTTAGCATTGTTAGCATAGTATAGCCACTTCTAGTCTGCGATACAGCAGTGCAAGCTAGAAAGCTAGCAACTTCTTTTAGTAAAGTTCCTCTTTTCAGCAAACTTTCTAAGCTAATTAAAATAAATAAATGGTACGTATCCCCACAGTCTGCACTAGTTTAAGAAGCTAAAGTTTAAGAAGCTCCATTGTTAGCGCTATGATTGCTAGAGTGACATAAAAGGCTTTTTAAGAGTCCCATTTGCTGATTGTAGATTGTAGTGGAATATTAGTGAAGGTTGTTTTGAGAGCTCAAAGGTGTGACATTTGGTCATGTGATGCTGCCTTTCATTTGTACTTATTTTTTAACTCTATAGAACTACGGCTTAGCATTGTGCGATGGTTTTAAGTACAGAATAACTAAAGAGAACAGGGTGTTCCGATGTTAGCAAATCAAAACACATTCATTTCCAATAACGCACATGATTCCTTATACAACACAGTTGGCAATTTGCCAACACTCGCATTGTTCACGCATTAAAGCAAACACATTGCACTTCTTTTGCGTTGAAAAGTTAAATTGTTTTTGAATGTCTGCAAAATAACTTAGTTCCTGTTCTCACTAATGTTGAAATACAGTTGTTTTTCCTTTCTATTTCAGTTAATATGACCAAAAAAGGCAACGTGTCACAATACAGCAAATTGTAACCTCCTCTGTTCTGAAAGTGCTGGAAAAGAAAATCAATTTAACCTCAGCTTTACCTCAGATTGTTTAAAGATATACAGTATATATGGTGTGTTCAAGTCATGATGGAAAGATCATGTTTACGAGTTGAACGCACGTCAACATCACCACAAAGTTGTAATTACGACTTTGGATTTTCTTTAAGCTCCGAGTTTCCGAGTTGGGGGCGTGTCAGGAAGAAAACATGGTGGAATTGACGTATTTGACATCTGTAGTTCTGATTTCAGATGTCATAGAGTCTGTAGAAGCTGATTTCAGTTTTTTTAATTACATTTACAATAAAACTGCTTTGCAAATTGCTACACAAAATGCGGTAACATCGTACAATTATGTATTAACATGTAACGACCAAAGTGACTCGAACACACCTGAGGCCGTAATTATGACTTCCTGGGAGCACTCGAAAACACAGAAAGAGCTGACTTTTAAAAAATAAATGTCTTCGTATAGAAAGCACCATATCACCAGCTACCCCACCTCCCAAATATGTACCAGTCCATATGTGTGAGCTGTTACTATAGAAACGACAACTTATTAATACAAGTGCCTTAATATAAACCTGGGATTTGTAGCTGCACTACTGTCAGAGCTGCTGTTCGAGAAAATTCTAGATGGCAACACTGCTATTAGGTTCGCTAGCATGCTGACTAACATTAGGTTAACGTAAGAACTACTGTATTTTGTGTGAAACATAGCAAAAAAGTTGATTATTAGAATTACACAGTAAAGTTATTTTGCTAATGTTGGCTACTGGGAGTGCTCTGCTAGCTAGCTTAGATCATTGCTAGGAGAGTGATTTTTTTGTCATTAAAACTAGTATTTTTGTATAAAAAAAAATACAAACTAGTATTTTTTTGCCCATATCCACTGTAAATATTTAAGAAAAATAAAAACAATAAATGAAACACACATGAGACTAGTTTGAGACACCCATCACAAAATACAATGCGATGAAGAAATTCTTAAAAATTTTAGCTTAAAACAAAAAGCATTTTAAAGACATTAATCTCCCCTCAGGCATTGACTGTACTCACTAAAGTTTGCACCCAATAACTGTAAAAATAAGTTAAAAAACTTCTTTTTTTCCATCAATTTTTTCCCCTTATTGCTGACATTAATTGTGTCCCAGAGTCCAGCGCATTGTTTTTTTTAAAACTCGGCAGCATTTTCCAGAGAGGGCCATTAACCTCGGCTTTGAAATATCAAGCAAATTAACGTCGGCTCAGGACAAAGGCAGTGCACTCTGCCTTTGTGTCACACTCGTCTTCCTTATCATTAGCCTTTAGCAAAGAAACACAGCAATTATTTGACATCAGAGGGCCAGAGAGCTGTTTGGCTAAACAACGAAGGACTCATTACTGAGCTTTTTCTTTGAAAATAATTAGACAATGAGGGGAGAATTTGCTATTGGACAGCAGCTCAGGGCAGAGAGAACGATTAAACGCACATAAACTCTTTTCCAGACTTCACCGCGACTTGAATCGTTCAATTTTTTTTTCCCCCCGGTAAAAAAATATCAGATGAGCAGGTTGACATATGACTAAAAAAAAACAAATGAACCCAAAATACTGCATTTGGACTAGTCAGGACCATCTTCAAATACACACTCATGGTGTTTTTTCCACACACATTCCCTCTGTGTGTGTGTGTGTGTGTGTGTGTGTGTTAGTGAATCGACCCAATACAGTATGGTGTGAGTCTCCCCTGCCATCATCATCTTCACCAATCATTATCAGCCATATCATCACAGCAGACGCAGCCCATGCTTAAGGAATGATTCGAGGATAGTCGCTGTCAGATTCCTAAAATATCATTTCCCCCTTTTTTTCTTCACTATATATATATATATATATATATATATATATATATATATATATATATATATATATATATATATATATATATATATATATCTACACCTCCTTCATTTTTTAGCTGTTGCTCAGCCACTGATGTTACGCTATCATGACAAACAAACACGGTTGTATATCACAAAATACACAGTCTGAAAGGGGCCTGAGAAGCCGATATATCAAACACTTTTTACAGATTTTACTTTAAAATTTTACTTTAAAGAACGCCACATGGTGAAGATGGAATGGTTTTAATGATTCGTTTGCTGAAGAGTCGACTCTGTGAATCGGATCTTTTAGATGGGAGTCGATTCGCTATTCTGGCTTATGATGGCTGTTTTTAAAGAATTCATCAGCACTTAATGTTTACAAATCTGGATTCATATACTGTATTTTTATATTTTTTTATCATTGCAATTCTATTCAGTTTGAATGACACCGAGAGTCGATTGTGTATCTGATTCAGAGTCAATTCTCCGTAAAACGATACACAGATTGAATCAAGAGTCTAATCCAGGTCTGGACCAAAGAAAATGCAAAAAGGAACACAGAAGACCTAATCGAGTCCTGGTGGAGGAAATAGTCTAATATAAGCCTATTTACGGCAACACTACACTCCAAAAACATGTTTTTTTTTTTTAATAGCAATATGTCATATTTTCTATTATAGAATTCCAACACACTGAGTATACGATTGTTAACCCATTTTTCTAGACCTTTTTACTCATTTCAAGCTGGATCATTGTTTAATTTAAAGTTTTTAAAAGACTTAAAAGAAGCAAAATGATCTGCTAATAGTAAAAAAGCTTGTAAAAGATGGCAGAATAATCTTCATAAAAATAAATATTACAAATAAATATTCATGTGATAACCCACAGATGCAGCCAACACACAAAGCCACAAAATGTAAGCTGTGTACAGCATGCTGAGGAATCATGGGTAGCTAAAATGGGCAGCTTTGTTGAATTAATAACAATTTAATTGAAGAATCTGCTATAAAACATTAATATATGGAAATTGTGTGTAGGACTCTATCACGACTCTCAGATTATTGACAGTGACTAAGACGTATCTGGCATTTTGCTGTCACTTCAAAGGGTGTGTGTGTGTGCGTGTGTGTGTGTGTGTGTGTGTGTGTGTGTGCGTCTGAGTTAAAGGCATGACTCATAAATGGATCTCAGGATTCGTGGGTGTTAGCATCAAGGCTACGGTCCACCATCCATACACGATCTCTGTCTACTGCACATCCTTTGATCCCTGCATCTTCTGAGGTGTGTGTGTGTGTGTATGTGTGTGTGTGTGTGTAATTTCATGGGATTATTGGAAGCCTCTGTGTGAGTAGGATAAGGGATATGGGTGTGAGGGAGTGTGTGACTCCAATATGTGCTGTTTAATGCACGTTTTTGAAATAATAAGACATGCATGATGTCCACCACTATAGGCACTATTATAGCCACACCCACTACTACAGCCACACCCACTGTCAGTGTCACAGAAAGCAGAGATTTGACACTAGGAAATCATCTGCAATGATTATTTCTCAGAAACATCAATGAAGTTGAATAACTGCATAAAGCACAACGTAACCTTACGCTACATTACGCAAACAACACGCTAGCTAACTTACTGACTAGCCCTGAAATCTCTTTTAGTTCGGAAGGAATAAACTAATTCTATAATAGAGTTAATATCCAGCACCTTTACTGCACAGTATGGTGTTTGAGAATTTGTAACAACTTTATTTGTGCTAAAAGTTACAACAGTTAATGATGTGGGTCAGATTTGAGCTAGCGTTGGTGGCGTTCTGGTGTTTTTTTCTAAAGCTTTATTCATATGTAACTGAAGTCCAAGCACCGAGCTTCCAGCTTTCTGTCTTCCTGGAAAAGTCACAATTTCCAGAGATTTCCAGAGATTTCAGAAAACAATCAAATATTCATTAAGATTTTCCATTTATTTTGTCTTTTATTTTATTATTTTTTCAGGATTTGCTGAAGGTTTGGGTGATAAATGTGCAGATTTTTTTTTTGTCTTAAAAATTTGGAAAATCCTTGTTTTGTTTTTTTCAAATTCTTAAAAAAAAATTTCATCAAGCTTCAAGTTTTGGCAAAACAGAATACAAAAACGACAACTATGAAATCCTGAGGGACTGATCAACATGTCAAAAAAAAAATAAAAAAATGTACTTAAAGCTACAGCTTTATCGCTGACTGATCCAAAGCGCTGTCACTGGATGCTCCTTAAAGCAAGTCTCACTATATCAGCAATGATACGCTTGTCTTCGTTAAATAACAACACTGTCAGAGCTGCTGTTCTAGAAATTTCTTTCTGGAACCTTCTGACTAATCAGAAATCTGACATTCTCAGACACAAAATGAAGTAATGACGATGGAGTCAAGGCTGTTTCCTTGTATACAATTCTTCAAATCCCTGATCACACACAGCGCTACTACGCTGCAGGCTGATTTTTTTCACCGGGTTCTCAGCGATCGCAGGTTTTGCATTCACTGACTGAATTTTATCAGGGATTCACATGCCCAATAAGTAAGCTGGAGGATTTTTCCTCAAGCAAACATTAATTGCATGCTCTGTTGTGCTATTATGCATGCACACGGAGCGTAATTACAGTGGAATCTCGGCATATGAATGCCCTCCCTTAAGAATTGAAATTTTGCAAGAAATTTGCATCGGCATACGAAGCGTTTTCAGCAAACAAACCGAACCGAATGGCATCAGTGGAAAGCCAAGCGAAGCCAACCGAAGCGAGTTTACGAATTTCAGTCAGCGAAAAGTGTTTGGAAAGAGTTAACCCACGATACCAATGTTGCCTTAGGCTTGCGTTCAAAAGCTAGGTGATTCTTTGGGTATTTTTTTGTTGACAGATCGCTGGCGTGGGCGGTCTGTTCTATTTTTAGCCCAAGCTTGGTGGCACGACTTCCTGTGAGGACCCTTGACATGGAATGCTTGGCTTGGGTCAGTTCTTTGTAAGCAGGCATACAGTTTACATACGCTTCGTATTGGTCATACTGGTCATATTTTTGGGGGGCTGGAACGGATTATCTGCATTTACATTAATTTTTAAGAGAAAGTTTGTTTCCCAGTACAAATTTTCACCTTAAGAACTCGCCTCCAGAACCAATTAAATGCGTATGCTGAGATTCCACTGTGTAGTGAAGGTGTCACAACAACAGTAAACACATATCACCTAACAATAGTAGGTTATTATTTCCGAGCAGCTCAAGTCAAAGATTCATGAGAAGACTCATTTCTATAGTAACAACTTTCACAGTGATTTGTATGCCACATGCTGCATACAATCCAAGACCCTTACGGTAGCATTAACATTCTAAACAAAAAATGTTTGACCCTTGTATGAACATTTATAAATGTTGTGAGGGGAAAAAAAACTTTCCCAGAACCCCAGGAAAACTCATATGGAACATTCTTTTGTCAGGTCCTTTGTTTCCTTTGCTTTCCATCCTTCTTTTCCATCCTTCCTTTATTACCTTCACTCCTTTCTCCCTTCCTTCATTTCCTCCCTTCCTTCCTTCCCTTTCTGTCCTTTCCATCCTTTGTTTCCTTCCTTCATTTCCTTTTATTCCTTCGCTTCCTTTCATTCCTACCTCTGTTTCCTTCCTTCCATTCCTTCCTTTGTTTTCTTCCATCATTCCTACCTTTCCTTTCGTTTCCTTTTTTCTGTTCCTACCCTTCCTTCCTTGCTTCCTTCGTTTCCTTCCTTCCTTCCTTCCTTCCTTCCTTCCTTCCTTCCTTCCTTCCTTCCTTCCTTCCTTTCTTTCCTTTCCTTTCTGTATTTTCCATCCTTTGTTTCCTTCCTTCGTTTCCTTTTATTCCTTCGTTTCCTTTAATTCCTTCATTTCCTTTCATTTCTACCTCTGTTTCCTTCCTTCCGTTCCTTCCTTTGTTTTCTTCCATCATTTCCTTCCATTCCTACCTTTCCTTGCTTCGTTCGTTTCCTTTTTTCTGTCCCTACCCTACCTTCCCTGCTTCCTTCGTTTCCTTCTTTCCTTCCTTCCTTCCTTCCTTCCTTCCTTCCTTCCTTCCTTCCTTCCTTCCTTACTTTCTTTCCTTTCCTTTCTGTCCTTTCCATCCTTTGTTTCCTTCCTTCATTTCCTTTAATTCCTTCATTTCCTTTCATTCCTACCTCTGTTTCCTTCCTTCTGTTCCTTCCTTTGTTTTCTTCCATCGTTTCCTTCCTTCCATTCCTACCTTTCCTTGCTTCCTTCGTTTCCTTTTTTCTGTTGCTACCCTTCCTTCCTTCCTTCCTTCCTTCCTTCCTTCCTTCCTTCCTTTTCACTTCCTTCCATCCTTTGCTTACTCCCCCCCCTTCCTTCTTAGCATATTGATTTTTACTCCTTTACTCGTTTACTCACTTAGGATATTTTTCTGGACAAATTTTGTTTATAATCAACCCTATTCATTCTCTTGCGTGTTACAGCTTAGCACAAACTTCTGTTGCTGTGCTTTTGAATTATTAAATACTTCCTCCATGGATGTGGTGTGATTCAACTCCTCAGGCAAGTGTGTATACATTGTGTATGCTACATGTGTGTGTGTGTATGTGTTTGTGTGTGTGTGTGTTGGTGTTAGTCATAAGAGACTCAGTTCTTACACCAAACATTTGTCTCGGCCAACAAGCTTCCACATTAAAAGCTCATCAACAATCTTAGGGGGAAAAAAAATCAGAAACTTTCTGAAGCGATTGTCATGGAAAAACAAGAAGTTCTATTCTGCGAGACAAAAAAAAAATAGACGATGAGAGAATAAACTTTTTTTTTCAGACGTTTGTGTAATATAATGCCGTATTCCAAAAAGCAATCTTTTGCTATTCCATTTCATTTTCCATTAAAAGTGACATTTCATCTGGACGAGACCCTCCGGGGAAAACTCGACACACACGGCTAATGGGACTCTCTCTTTCTCTGAGTGTGTGTGTGTGTGTGTGTGTGTGTGTGTGTGTGTGTGTGAGAGAGAGAGAGAGATACTCCCTGCTGACTCTGATCAAAGAAAATGCCATTATTTGCTGCCATCTGAGAAAACTCAGTGTAATTATGTTCCGTATCCTTGATTGCTATTCATGTAATGTATAATTGGTAAAGTTGTGTAATATTTTGAAATGTTGTGCCTCGCAGCGATCCGATCCTCTGCAGCTACGGATCCTTAACTCTTTCACGCTCCGTTTAGCTTAACGCCACTGAAAACACTCTTTATTCTTTTTTGCTAAACGATATCGCTTTAATAAGACTCCATACGTCTCGTATCCCATAGAAGATCCGAGATGTGATTATGAGGAATAAAGTCATCTTGGAATAATATTAGCATCCAGCCATTTTTAGGAGACGTCTTCTCCTTCAAGCGCTAGGTCACACCTCCTGCCTGAGCGCCATCAGATTACACGCTGAGCAAGAAAGTATTTCAACTTCCAGATTTAGCAAGCTCTGTGAAGCCTATCTTTCTGTCTGTCCATTTTTTTTTTTCATCTGTCCACCTAAATGTGTGTTTTCACTTCAGGCTGTTCTGAATTCTGTATCATGCCAACACACAACACAGACAGGTACTTGATGTACAGAGACATGACAGAGGAATGGAAGAGGATGAAACTGGAAACAAAAGAGGTGTGAAAAACATAGAGACGTCTTCTTGTTTGCCTCAGGAAATGAGGATCATGTGGCGCTGGGCTTTGGTCTGAGGATGCTGATGTGTGTGTGTGTGTGTGTGTGTGTGTGTGTGTGTGTGTGTGTGTGTGTGTGTGTGTGTGTGGGATGGATGAACAAAGAGAATGTAAAGGGTCAGAGATGTTCAGACATGAAAAAAAATGTCTGTAAAAAAGATGAAATAGACGTTTTCAGGGTGAGAGAGAGAATTTTATATATACTGTGTGTGTGTGTGTGTGTGTGTGTGTGTGTGTGTGTGTGTGTGTGTGTGAAATTCCTACACATTCAATTACATCAATCACACACATCCATACACTGAATACAAATGATCAAACACCAAACACCTGAAATTAGGATTATCATAAATCTCCAACATTTACCACTAACTAAAACATCCAAACACCAAGAATAACCACATTCACATTCAAATACAATACTCATGACCATCAAACACCAAGAATCACCTTTTAACACCATCATATACTCCTGAAGATCCAGCAAACAGAAAGAATCACAACTGAACACAAATTCACCACTGATGACTTGAAATCAGTAGAAAACTCCAAGAATCACCATTAAACACCATCATATACCACTGAAGACTCAAAATCACCAGCAAACTCCAAGACTCAGCATTAAACACCATCATATACCACTGAAGACCAAGAATCACCATTAAACACCATCATATACCACTGAAGACTCAAAATCACCAGCAAACTCCAAGACTCAGCATTAAACACCATCATATACCACTGAAGACTCAAAATCACCAGCAAACTCCAAGACTCAGCATTAAACACCATCATATACCACTGAAGACCAAGACTCAGCATTAAACACCATCATATACCACTGAAGACTCAAAATCACCAGCAAACACCAAGACTCAGCATTAAACACCATCATATACCACTGAAAACCAAGACTCAGCATTAAACACCAACATATACCACTGAAGACTCAAAATCAACAGCAAACACCAAGACTCAGCATTAAACACCATCATATACCACTGAAGACTCAAAAATCACCAGCAAACTCCAAGACTCAGCATTAAACACCATCATATACCACTGAAGACCAAGAATCACCATTAAACACCATCATATACCACTGAAGACTCAAAATCACCAGCAAACACCAAGAATCACCAATAAATACCATCAAATACCACTGAAAACCTGAAATCACCAGCAAACACCAAGATACCTCAATAAACACCAACATATACCACTGAAGACCAAACATCACTACCAAACACCAAGAATCACCATTAAACACCAACATATACCACTGAAGACCAAAATCACACCAAACTCCAAGAATCAGCATTAAACACCATCATATACCACTGAAGACTCAAAATCACCAGCAAACTCCAAGACTCAGCATTAAACACCATCATATACCACTGAAGACTCAAAATCACCAGCAAACTCCAAGACTCAGCATTAAACACCATCATATACCACTGAAGACCAAGAATCACCATTAAACACCATCATATACCACTGAAGACTCAAAATCACCAGCAAACACCAAGACTCAGCATTAAACACCATCATATACCACTGAAAACTAAGAATCACCATTAAACACCAACATATACCACTGAAGACTCAAAATCAACAGCAAACACCAAGACTCAGCATTAAACACCAACATATACCACTGAAAACCAAGACTCAGCATTAAACACCACCATATACAACTGAAGACTCAAAATCACCAGCAAACACCAAGTCTCAGCATTAAACACCATCATATATCACTGAAGACTCTAAATCACTACCAAACATCAAGAATCACCAATAAATACCATCAAATACCACTGAAAACCTGAAATAACCAGCAAACACCAAGATACCTCAATAAACACCAACATATACCACTGAAGACCAAACATCACTACCAAACACCAAGAATCACCATTAAACACCATCATATACCACTGAAGACCAAACATCACTACCAAACACCAAGAATCACCATTAAACACCATCATATACCACTGAAGACTCAAAATCACCAGCAAACAACAAGATTCAGCAATAAACAACATCAAATATCACGGAAGACTCCAAATCACCAAAAAAGACCAAGAATCAACATTAAACTGCTGACCAAAAATCACCAACAAACACCAAGAATTAGCATTAAACACCAACGTCATATACCACTGAAGACCGGAAATCACCATCAAACAAAGGAATCAAAGTTAAACACTAAAATTCACCACTGATGACCAGAAATCACCATCAATCACCAAGAGTTACCATTAAACAGCAACATGATATGCTGCTAAAGACCAGAAACCACCAACAAACACCAGGAATCAGTGTTAAACAACGTCATCATATACCACCGAAGACCAGAATTCATTAATAAACACCAATAATCACCATCAAGCACCAACATTAACACCAACAAACACCAACATTAACTACTAAACCAACATTAACATCTACATTCACCTACAATAACCACATTCACATTCAAACACTGAATATCAATGACCAACAAACACCATACACAACCGTCCAACACCGACATTCACCAATGAAGACCAGAAATTGCCAACAAACACCAAGAATCAGTGTCAAACACCGTCATCATATATCACTGAAGACCAGAAATCGTTAAGAAACACCAATAATCACCATCAAACACCAACATTAATCATAAAACACCAACATTAACCACTAAACAAAAACATCTACATTCAGACACCAACCACATCCACATCACACCCATCCAACACCGACATTCACCACTGAAGGCCAGAAATCACCAACAAACACCACGTAAACAACATTAAACACCAACATATACTTCTGCACACTAACACTCACAAATGCAGAAACCAAGAATAACCACAGACACCAATAAACACCATCACACCCCAATATCCACTACAAAATACTGTCTCTTTCAAACACCAACACACTCCAACAACCACCGGCATTCTGCAACAGTCAGACTAGTTCAAACTACATCCACGGCGACTCTGATGTCATCAGGCGTAGTTTATTAAAATATTTGATAATAATATAAATAATTGACAACCTTTTAGAAACTTTTAAACACACACACACACACACACACACACACACACACAGCAGTGTTTAATAGAGAATGCTGGGTCGGTGTGTTCCAGGTTTAAAATAGCAGCGAGACAAAATCCGTTTATCCGAAATTGGCATCATTATGATGCGTTTCACTAAACGAGCCGGAGCCATCAGGGACAACACAGAGATCGATAGAGGAAGCGTCCCAAATTAACCTCATCTGCACGCTGCTGATTCCCTCACTCCTCTGTTTTTTCCTCCTTTCCTTCTATCTCTCACTCTCTCTATAAAACGCTGACACAGACAGGAACCCGAGCTGCTGTCTATCATTTACTGCATCTGCCTGTCAACTTACATCTGTCTGAGAGAGATGGACAGAGAGTGAGACTTGGAGAGAGAGAGAGAGAGAGAGAGAGAGAGAGAGAGAGAGAGAGAGGCAACATAAATGAATATTCTCTGAATGGTTCAATCCACCCACATGGTCAAAAAACTCAGACTTTATTTTAGACTTTAAACCCAGGCTAAAGAAGAGAGAAATAATGTGTAATGTTAAGAAGAAGAAGAAGAAGAAGAAGAAGAAGAAGAAGAAGAAGAAAAAAAAAAGGGAAATACAACAGAATAAATAAAGCTAGATTTTATCCCCAAAAGACACAAGACTATTTTTTTTCTACTGAAAAGAGTGAGAACCAAGCAACTTCAGCTAAGCACAAAAAATAAATAATTAATTAATTAAAAAAATTCAAAAGTGAAAATTTAGGTGTAAATATAAATAAATAAAAAAAATAACTGAGGCTATTTTATTGTTTAAATAAAATTCAAAACTAGTCATAAAAATGGAGCCAACTCAGGAGCTTACTGAGTAGCTTGGTGTTATGCTTTTTTTCCACCTGAAAAGAAAACAAGCCACAACCAGGCTTTATTAGCCAAAAAAAAAATTGATTAAAATTAAAATTAAAAATTATATTAAAAAATAATAATAAAAAAAAAAAATAAAAAAATTACAAAAAAAGAAAAGGTAGAAGAAAGCAAAAATGAGAAGCTTAAAAAAACTCAATTCCTTTCCCCATTTGTTTTACCTATTTTTTTTTTTTTTTAATTAAATGCGAATGCCCGATAATTTAGTGCGACGTTCACGCTGATTATTAAAAGAGAGTTAAACTGAGCCACTGATAAGAGCCAATTCCCACTCAGCGTTAATATTCACCTGATGTTCTTTTAGAAAATCTGTCCAATCTTACAGCTTTCTGAAACTTCCTGAAGCTCGGGCAGCTTTTTTAAATTTCCATTCCCCACGGAAAAACTCCTTGGTCTTTTAATTAGTTGTAATTATGCCGTTGTTCAGACGAGGAAATAAATTGCGATGCGGCTTGCTGGGTGATAAGCCAGCTTTAGCTAGCACGCTCTGTTCAGGCTAATGTTCGTGCTTCGGTCCCACTGAGCAATCTTTAACGCCTGTGCTCATTACAGATCCAGCTCGCTCTCATCTACACTGAAGTAAACGCTACAGAAGGATGGAAAGGAGAGAGATGCGAGAGGAGAAATGAGTTTGTGGAGAGAGAGAGAGAGAGAGAGAGAGAGAGTGGTGGGTTGCATCATAGGGGATAAGAAAAGGTCACAGGTCAAGATGAGCAGCGCTTAAATTAAGATCGGTGCTAATTAAGAGCGGAGTTCAGCATAATCACTGTCATACCAGTGAAAGTGTTCGTTATTAAAAAGAGAGAGAGAAAGAGTGAGAGATAGAAAGAGAGAGAAAGAGAAAAAGAGAGAGACAGAAAGAGAGAGAGATAGATAGAGAGAGAGAGAGAGAAGAGAATGAAACAATGAAATGAATAGAGAGGAAATGAGTGACAGAATCCTCTTCCATCACTCCATCTTTTACCTTTCTCTTAATATTTTTTTAAATAGAGAGAGCGAGAGAAAGAAGAGAGAGAGAGAGAGAGAGACAGAGAGCGAGACAGAGGGGAAGAGAGAGAGAGAGAAGAGAAGGAAATGAATAGAGAGGAAATGAGTGACAGAATCCTCTTCCATCACTCCATCTTTTACCTTTCTCTTAAGATTTTTTTTTAAATAGAAAGAGCGAGAGAAAGAGAGAGACAGAGAGAGAGACAGAGAGAGACAGAGAGAAAGAGAAAGAGAGAGAGAGAGAGAAGAGAATGAAATGAATAGAGAGGAAATGAGTGACAGAATCCTCTATCACTCCATATTTTACCTTTCTCTTAAGATTTTTTTAAATAGAGAGAGTGAGAGAAAGAGAGAGAGAGAGAGAGACAGAGAGCAAGAGAAGAGAAGAGAGAGAGAGAGAAGAGAATGAAATGAATAGAGAGGAAATGAGTGACAGAATCCTCTATCACTCCATCTTTTACCTTTCCCTTAAGATTTTTTTTAAATAGAGAGAGTGAGAGAAAGAGAGAGAGACAGAGAGAGAAAGAGAAAGAGAGAGAGAGAGAAGAGAATGAAACGATGAAATGAATAGAGAGGAAAGGAGTGCCAGAATCCTCTTCCATCACTCCATCTTTTACCTTTCTCTTAAGATTTTTTTTTAAATAGAAAGAGCGAGAGAAAGAGAGAGACAGAGAGAGAGAGACAGAGAGAAAGAGAAAGAGAGAGAGAGAGAGAGAAGAGAATGAAATGAATAGAGAGGAAATGAGTGACAGAATCCTCTATCACTCCATCTTTTACCTTTCCCTTAAGATTTTTTTAAATAGAGAGAGTGAGAGAAAGAGAGAGAGACAGAGACAGAGAGAGAAAGAGAAAGAGAGAGAGAGAGAAGAGAATGAAACGATGAAATGAATAGAGAGGAAAGGAGTGCCAGAATCCTCTTCCATCACTCCATCTTTTACCTTTCTCTTAATATTTTTTTTAAATAGAAAGAGCGAGAGAAAGAGAGAGACAGAGAGAGAGAGACAGAGAGAAAGAGAGAGAGAGAGAGAGAGAGAGAAGAGAATGAAATGAATAGAGAGGAAATGAGTGACAGAATCCTCTATCACTCCATCTTTTACCTTTCCCTTAAGATTTTTTTAAATAGAGAGAGTGAGAGAAAGAGAGAGAGACAGAGAGAGAGAAGAGAATGAAACGATGAAATGAATAGAGAGGAAAGGAGTGCCAGAATCCTCTTCCATCACTCCATCTTTTACCTTTCTCTTAATATTTTTAAATATATATCTTCATAAGAAAACAGTTAGAGTAAATAAGACAAAAAAAAACAGCAGGAAGAGAGAAAGAGGAATATGAAGCGATTTCCGGCTATTTCTGTGAGCACACACCAGCTCGCTTTTAAATGTCATCTTTACCAAGTGATGAACGTCTCCATCTTTATTTGATTACATCTGATTCATCTCTCTCTCTCTCCCTCTCTCTCTCTCTCTCTCTCTCTCTCTCTCTCTGCCTCCTCCGAATGAATAAATAAAGCCGTCTCTTGAAGGTTAGTGCTAGGAAACAGGACGCTCGTATTAGGGACTTATTAGAGATACGAATGCGAGATGAAGAGCTCATATCGGATGATTAGTGAAGTGCAGAAGTGTGCTCCGCTTAGAATGAGTGCGAATTCAATTAATCTCGCTCTCCCTGATGAGCTCAACTCCTGTGGGGAATTTACGGAGAAAACACAATTACGGATTATGACTTACACCTAGCTGAGTCACAGAGACACACTCTCTTATAGACCTTGTGCATGTTATTCCATTTGTTTTTCTTTCTCCGTTTCTCGGACGTAGATGAAATTCACAGGCTAGTTCATGGGCTAGCACGGAACCGGAAAAAGCCAGGGGAGCGAGAAACTCCTGAAACACCGATCCTGCTCTGATTTCCATGGTGGCTTCCATCATTCATTACCCAAGCTGCTTTAGAGAAAGCATTAGCTTCTTAATTAAAATCTGCAAGTGAAAAAATAAAACAAAACTCTCACAGTAGCTAGGAGTCAGATGCTAGTTTTTGTTGTGTCCATGTTGATGATTGAACGTCTTTGTCATGTCAATATTTCAGTTTTTATTACATTTCTGGTTGTTTTTCAAATCTGTTGTTGAATCTATTTTTATTGATGATTTATTTATTGATGAAAAAAAAAAAAAAAGCTGAGTGAAATTTAGTAAGCTGAGCGAGAAGATTCCAAAAAAAACAACAAAAAAAACCAAACTTCAGCCTGTTCTCTACAATCGGGAAAATCTTCAGGGAAAAAAAACCCGTCGATCCTTTTGAGGTAAACATTTTCTTTATTGAGTACAAATTTTTTTGGCCAAATTCTGAGAATGAATGAGAATGAATAGAAACGGTCATAAGGAACGCAACAGGGCTTCTGGAGCCGAATCAACAAGGTCATCTCCGAATATCTGCCTATTTATTTGGCTATTTGGTGATGCAGATTGTGTGTGTGTGTGTGTGTGTGTGTGTGTGTGGAGACAGATGGAACCTCACGTCAGCTCAGTGTGATGGTGGGACGGATGAAGACTTAACGCCAAATCCATCTCAATGAGGGAAACAATAGAGGCTCTGTGTGATGGATCTGATTTCTGGCTTTCTATTGAACTCGCCCACACACACACACACACACACACAATCCCATTTTTCACTCATGGCTCTGACTTCCACTTTATTTCACACTCGTTTATCAAAGCATATTTGCCATATATCCTAGTGCCATGCATACAACATCATCCCAGCGCCAGGGTTCACACCCGTCAGCCAAAACATAAAAAAAAATCCCTGACAGGTGACATGAAGAACACCGATTATCTCGTTACCATGGTGCCCGTCAAAGCGGTGTATTAGATATATTAGGATATATTAGACACCGGGGGAACAGTCAGGTCTTAAAGTTGATGGATTGGAAGCTGGAAAAATGAAAGTGAGAGATTTTGAGAATCAGATTGTGATGGTTAGATGATTAGGAGCTTCAAAGCATCTCCATGAGGTGTTTCCAGGGTTCAGAGGTTAGTAGCTACCAAAAAATGCTCCATTAACAGACCTCCATTAATAGATGACCACAGAATGCCACAGGAGTGGCCATCAAACTCTATAACTCCTCCCCTTTCTGTAGGGAGCAGAGCTTATCTTAACTTATCTTATCTTATCTTATCTTATCTTATCTTATCTTATCTTATCTTATCTTAAGGACAACCACTGAACCGGAGACAGAGTCACAGACACCCAGAGATTACTGAAGTGTGTAAGGCTAAAAGGTCAGTTCCGATCTCACAGACGTAACACAGATTGCTGAAGAAGTGAATGCAGGCTCAGATAAAAAGCTATGTAATGTGATTGGTGTATTCTGATTGGCTGACAGATTGGCATCAATTTATTACATCACACTACAGTCATATGAAACGTTATCCCATGGAGTTAGACATTAGCTCACATACCCTTAACATAGTCATAGATATAGTCATATATATGTAGATAGTCATAGATATGGTCATATCATTTATTTCTTAAGAAGGAACTTATTAGAAATAGCATCTTCATAACTCCGGTTTGTGGGCGTGGTTTAGGTGAAATTTGATATTGATATTTGATCATCTCTGCTTTGTAGTGTTTTTGTCACATCGTTACGTGTCATTTTCTAATCTTCTACACACACTATACAGGATGATAACAGAACCAGGGAAAATAATATTAATACAAATCCTGGACGGAATTACGACACAATGATTTTTCGTTGCTATGGAAACCTACACTATTTCCAAAACTGGGATGTTTATAAAGCGGAAGTCCCGAAGGCGGAGTTTTTACCGAAAAGAGAGAGATACACGTGTTTTTACACGTTTTCTCATCTCAAGCCAGGATTCTTGTGAGTGAGAGAGAGGATCGCTTCAAACTCAGACAGCTTCATGTAACCACAATAAGTCACGCTGCTGGACTGTAAATACACTCAGAAATTGTGGAATGGCATTCAAGGGGATTATTAAATATGAATCATCTCTGCAGAGGCCACTATTATTTTTATTTGTTTATTTATTTATTTATTTTTGGGGACATTGATTTTTTTTTGTTTGCTTTTATGATGCATCCTATTGCAAAGTGATGGCAAAGAAAAAAAGAAAAGAAGGAAAAAAGAATTGCATTCTGGCAACCCCGGAGGCATGAGGAGGTGTGTGTCATTTGAAGAAATGAAATCTGCTGCCCAGAAATTCAAGTTAATCCCCTGTCGTAAAATAGTAAAGTTTTGAACGTCAGCTGCCGACTCTAATAAAAGTCTGAGTTAAGAATAAAGAATGCTTTTGTTGGTGCTAAAAATGACAGAAAAAAAAAAATCTTAAGTGTGGACATGATGGATTGTGTATACATGTGTGTGTGTGTGTCTGTGTGTGATATGCCCAGTGAAAGCAGAAAGTGACACACTTCTTGGACACGTCTCCCAGCGACAACACAAAGCGAATCTCCCGGTAAACACCGGGTGCACATGTGTGCGATTGTGTTCTCACCGATGACATCTTCACTCGCCGAGCGTGCGGATGTTTGTGGACATCTCTGAGAAACGCCGTGTGTGTCGACAGCATCAGGCGGCGGGGTTATGGCAGCCATTGTGAAGATATGACATGTTTTCCTATAGCCATGTCTCAATTTTTTTCCCTTTTCCTCTTCCTGAAGCAGAAACACTCTTCGTCTTGTGCTCGAGTCCGACGTTTTTAAGCTTCTGGGTTTGGTTCAGAAAAACGCCGAAATGCTTCTGAGAACTTTGAGTACATCGGGATTTAATCTCACAAACACCTTTGAGACATTTTCGATTATTTTTCGCCTACTTCCTGAAAAAATTCCTCTTTCAGAAAACTTTTTTTTCTCTCCGACACTGGAGACTCCGTACACGACCACATCCATGGCCACACCCATTTATCTAATGAATCTAATGTCCAACTTTTCTTCCTGACTTCGCAGTTGCCATAGCAGCAATATGAGAAAACAAAACTGTCACTCCTGGGCCCCTGAGCCTTTAATTGCTCAGTTTTAAAAAATTCCATAAATTGTAATTCGCTTGGGGGGGGCACGGTGGCTTGGTGGTTAGCACGTTTGCCTCACACCTCTAGGGTTGAGGGTTCGATTCCCGCCTCCGCCGTGTGTGTGGAGTTTGCATGTTCTCCCCGTGCCTCGGGGGTTTCCTCCGGGTACTCCGGTTTCCTCCCCCGGTCCAAAGACATACATTGTAGGTTGATTGGCATCTCTAAATTGTCTGTAGTGTGTGATTGTTTGAGTGAATGAGAGTGAGTGTGTGCCTTGTGATGGGTTGGCACTCCGTCCAGGGTGTATCCTGCCTTGATGCCCAATGACGCCTGAGGCACAGGCTCCCCGTGACCCGAGAATAGATCGGATAAGCGGTAGACAATGAATGAATGAATGAATGTAATTCGCTCTGGATAAGGGCGTCTGCCAAATGCCAGAAATGTAAATGAGTTACAGAGCAGAAGGTCATGGGTTCGAATCCCAGTGCTGCCAAACTGGAACCTTGAGCATGATCCTGAACTTTCAGCTCAGATGTATTGTGACTTCATTGTAAAACATTTTTTAAAAATCAGCCAAATGATCAATAATGTGTTCTTTTATAGCTGATAACTTACTTTAATATCTACACTTAACTTTTTTTAAATCAGTGTAACAATATGCATTTAATCAATTCCATTTCATTTCAATTTATTTGTCTAGCACCTTTTACAATGGACATTGTCTCAAAGCAGCTTTACAGAAGTAGAGAAACACAGATGAAAGAAATCTATATAATGATGTGTGTATTAAAACTGCTCTAGGATATCTATTAAAACTGCTCTAGGATGTCAGAAGTGATCATCTTGTCACATTCCTAATCCAGACCCAACCTCTTCTACAAAACAAGCATTACAATGCGATCGGAGAACCTCCACATCCTCCACACTCCTCATTCCTCTGCCCTGGACTCTCATCTTCACCCAGTAGCTGCTTTTCCACAGGGTTTCATTCAGAGGACTGACGTAGCCGTGGTAAAAGCTCGACTCATTTTTTGCTTGTGAAACCACTGTGTAAATTTTGCTGGAAGATTTCTGTATATTTATCTTACAAATGTTTTCCAACATGAATAATCACCTCCGTTATCTACTGTATATCCTGTCTCTCAGCAAGGCTTCATGGACACTCGAGAAACACCTCTTCCTTTCGGGGATGGTGAATATTTCCTGTTCTTTCTTTTCGTTAAATGAAGATATTGTACTTTCTTGTTTTAGGGATTGTTTTTAGCTCTATATATCTCAGTTAAAGATATTGTTTTCCTTGTGGTTTTGCCGTTCCTTGCCCCGATTTCTCCAGGAGCTTTGTATTTCAGCATGAAAACAATAAATCCACGTCTAAGTCTTGCTGATTTATTTTACCGCCTTCTCCTCCCAACATGAAGACTCGGGTTTTAACTAGTTTTTTTTTTTTTTTTTTTAAAGATAAATGTATTGGTATTTTTTTTAAACACAATTTAGCATCTAAATAATTTTGGCGCATAAAATCGAGTCATACTGAACCAGAGTGAGGGGATTTCCTTTCCGTTTTTTCTCTCCTTTTGTCTGATTTAAATCTGAGATTAAAATGTTTGAGCTACAGGAACAGCTTCCAGCCAATCAGAAATGAGTATTTTGCCGGACGACATCATGAACCAGTTTTTCCAGTCACAAGCCACAACTGCCCTACTGCATGCCGGTAAAATGCAGTGACACAAAACTCTAAACATTTTATTCCTAACCTTGTTACTGTGTCAGTGAACTGGACACCAAAACACCACTAAAATGACCAGAGTTCATCATGGTGTGAGCCGCACTGGTCAAAACGGTCAAATTTCAATTTTGTTTAACTTTTTTGGTGACACTGACTGATCACTAAGAAAGAAAAAAATGGAGAAAAAACTAACAAACGAAAGAAAGAACGAAAGAAAGAACGAAAGAAAGAAAGAAAGAAAGAAAGAAAGAAAGAAAGAAAGAAAGAAAGAAAAAGTGAATCAACGAAAGAAAGAAATAATGAATGAGCAAACAAACAAATGAAAGAACGTAGAGAGAAAGAAAGAAAGAAAGAAAGAAAGAAAGAAAGAAAGAAAGAAAGAAAGAAAGAAAGAAGGAAAGAAAGAAAGAAGGAAAGAAAGAAAGAAAGAAAAGTGAATTGAAAAAAAGTGAAAAGTGAAGTGAATCAACGAAAGAAAGAAATAATGAATGAGCAAACAAACAAAAGAAAGAACGTAGAGAGAAAGAAAGAAAGAAAGAAAGAAAGAAGGAAAGAAAGAAAGAAAGAAGGAAAGAAAGAAAGAAAGAAAGAAAGAAAGAAAGAAAGAAAGAAAGAAAGAGTGAATGAACAAAAGAAAGAACAAATGTATAAGCAAAAGAAAGAGTGAACAAACAAACAAAAGAAAGAATGTACAGAAGAAAGAAAGAAAGAAAGAAAGAAAGAAAGAAAGAAAGAAAGAAAGAAAGAAAGAAAGAAAGAAAGAAAAGTGAATTGAAAAAAAGTGAAAAGTGAAGTGAATCAACGAAAGAAAGAAATAATGAATGAGCAAACAAACAAAAGAAAGAACGTAGAGAGAAAGAAAGAAAGAAAGAAAGAAAGAAAGAAAGAAAGAAAGAAAGAAAGAAAGAAGGAAAGAAAGAAAGAAAGAAAGAAAGAAAGAGTGAATGAACAAAAGAAAGAACAAATGTATAAGCAAAAGAAAGAGTGAACAAACAAACAAAAGAAAGAATGTACAGAAGAAAGAAAGAAAGAAAGAAAGAAAGAAAGAAAGAAAGAAAGAAAGAAAGAAAGAAAGAAAGAAGAAAGAAAGTGGAGAGATTTTAAACAGTATATAACAGCAGGTCAGTCAGGAGGTAATTACAGATCCACACGGTTCACGCTTGGCTTCAGCACCTGAGGCTTCCTGAGATGGGAAGCTAGATGAGAACATTTCACGTGTGTGTGTGTGTGTGTGTGTGTGTGTGTGTGTGTGTGTGTGTTAGCAATGAAGCTAATTAAGAATAAACAAACAAATCTGGAGATTCCGTTATAATTCCTTAATATCTATCTAAATTAGATCAATGTCTCCTTAAAGCTCACCTTTTCCTCTGGAAGCCTGCTAACAGGATTGAAGCGAGTCTAATCTCTGTGACATTTCCATCCCGGAGCATGTTAATGGACAGCAGATAAGAACAGATTTGGTGAATTTCTTCTTTTCTTTCTCGATCTCTGAGCGCTTCCTGTAGGACTTTTCATTAGACGTTCAGGTGAAATTTTAATTAAAGCTTCATGCGTCACGTCAGTCAAGCTGAGAACACCGCTTTGTGTCGGTGGTGAAATCAGTCGACTCGGACTGGATGAAAAGACGTGTTAATGAAGCGATACGCGACGTGCGCAGAGACACGTGACTTCAGATCCAGAGGTTTTGTAGCAGACGCTCGGCTCTGATGCCACGTGAAAACTACGAAAGGCTGCCATCATTTATCAACAACGTCTCATTATTTTAATTATTAGCGTCTATACATTCAAGATTTCTTAACTGAGAAAAAACGTCGTTTCTGCTCACGACCCTGAGGAACATTCTGGAACATTTCTATCAGCTTTGTGATGAACACTCCCCACAGTCATCCATCCATCCATCCATCCATCCATCTATCTATCTATCTATCTATCTATCTATCTATCTATCTATCTATCTATCTATCTATCTATCTATCTATCATTGTAATCTGAGATGTCAGATGAGATCATTATCTCATCTATCAAGAGCTCATTGTGGACTTCCAGAAATCTAACAGCAGTAGACACTCCTCTATCTATCTATCTATCTATCTATCTATCTATCTATCTATCTATCTATCTATCTATCTATCTATCTATCTATCTATCTATCTATCCATCCATCCATCCATCCCACTGTAGACCTCATAAAGTTAAGAGGAAGTTAGGGTGTGAGTCATGGGAGTCAAATCATCACAGTCACATTGTGTAGTGGAAGATGGAGGTGAATGATCGTTTACTGTGTGTGTGTGTGTGTGTGTGTGTGTGTGTGTGTGTGTGTGTGTGTGTGTAAATTATTCTAAATGTTCGAGATGTTTAGATTACTCCCTTCCATGAGATGACAGTTCAATTCCTGTCGCTGTCCTTATGGAAATGTTAAATACACACACACACACACACACACAGATGTGAATATATAAAAGGGGGACAGAAAGGGAGACACAGCAATGATGAAATAAAAAAAAATAGACAGAGAGAGATGGAAATATAGGTTAGAGTGAAGAGGAAGTGGAAAGAGAAATAAAAGACAAAAGAAATCAAATGAGCAGACCAATGGAAAGAGTGGGAGCGATGAACATGAGAGAGAGAGAGAGAGAGGAATGAGAGAGCAAAAAAAACAGACGAGGGATAAAAAGATGAAATGAGGGTCGGAGAAAAAGAGGGAAAACATCAGAGAGTAGTAGAGGAACAAAAGGTGACATGAATGTGTGTTTAAGAAAGAAAGAATGAACTGATGAAAGAAAGAAAGAAAGAAGAAGAAAGAAAGAAAAGAAAGAAAAAGAAAGAAAGAAAGAAAGAAATGTTTGACATAAGGGAAGATTTAGAGAAATAAATCAAAGCAAAACCGAAAGGGAGAACTAAAAGGACAAAAAAAGGAAAATAATAAGAGGTAAAAAGAGAGAAGGAGAGATAAAAAGAAGAGAAGAAGAAGAAGAAGAAGAAGAAGAAGAAGAAGAAGAAGAAGAAGAAGAAGAGAAGGAAGAGAGATGGATGAAAAGCGAATGATCTCTAATTAAACCCCAGAGGTGTGTTTGTTCTCTGAGGAAAGGGCCTCTAATAGTAATTAAAGAATCCACAAGTTCATCTATTGAGTGCTGATTAGGTGCTAATGAAAAGAGAGAGAGAGGGATTGTGGGAAATGTGGCGTCGCCCCTCTCTAAATCAGTAGAACAGTTCATTAGAGTTCACACAGAGAGATTAGAGCCTCTTCCATTAGAGACAACCCTCACTCCTCTCAGCTCTTTGTGTGTGTGTGTGTGTGTGTGTGTGTGTGTGTGTGTGTGTGTGTTGGATCCTGGGGCAAAATTATACCGAAACGAACAGATTTCCAAACACAGAGCATGAGCTTTTCTCAAAAAACCTCTTATAATCCTCTCATGTTAGCTAACTAGTTAGCATTAGCAGCAATTACACAACTCACAAATATCGTTTACAAAAACCTATAAAACAAAATTCTGCCTAGATTTAGCTAGCTAGCTGACTAGCTGGTGTTATGTCCAAAAAAAAATCTTGTCAGGTTAGCTGAATCTATAAATCTTCAACTCCTCGTTTTTGCTAGTTACACTAGCATTAGTGTCAGAAGAAATTAACTGATGAAAGAAGGAAAGAAATGAAAGAAAGAAAGAAAGAAAGAAAGAAAGAAAGAAAGAAAGAAAGAAAGAAGAAAGAAAGTTGTAGCTAGCTAAGTGACTAGCATTAGCTAAGTGACTAGTATTAGATGTGAAGAATGTTGAGGTTCATGACAAAACTTTAATTTTGTTAAAAGTTAAAACCACGTTAGTTATCTGACTAGCATTACTTCAGGGAGGTAAATAAAGGTTGAGGGATATGATTCAACTAGCGATCATATCAAGTTACTTTGAAGCGCTAATATGTTTGAGAAAAGGAAAAACATACAGCGCTACAAACAGTTTACATGTCCACCATTTCCTAAAAATAATAATAATACTCCAGCAGGCAGTTGAGCAAATGAAATCAAATGATATTCCTCATTCCTCAGTAAGCAGACCCATGCTGTGTGAAGCTGGAAACCGCAAATAAGGATGTTTATAGATAGCATTTTGGTTTGTTGATTTTTTTTATTATTATTATTTTTTTGCAATGCAAATCACATTTCCTCCCTCCTGATGCTGTTCTTCACCACTCCCAAACAGTCACGCTATTCCGTTAGCACACTGCTCTGAGCATTCTCACCGCTTTACAAACAAAATCTATTTGTCAAGAAAATATTCCGTGTGTGTTTTCATCTCCCGCTGACAGAAATTTGCACTCAAGCAAATCAGCCTTTGAAGAAAATTGTTTAGGCGGCTGTTTCGTACAAGGATGTGGCCGAGGTTAATTGGGAAAAGCTCCCACGGAGTAGCATGCGTTTAAGCTAAGCCTGAACATAAACACGTCTATAAGACACGTCAGTGACACTACAGACTTAATAAACACGTTTTTACGAAAGGTTCCTTCCTTAAAATCCTGTCAGAAAACCTAAGATTAGATAGCTAGTTAGCTAATGCTAGCAATGTTAACTCATGGTTAATGAATATTCTGAAATTGTTTCAAGATAAGTCTCGCTAGCAAGCTCTCCAGGAGTATATAAAAAAAAACAATCTTGTCTAGATCTAGCTAGCTAACTAACTGTCTAGAATTATGACTAATCATGACTAGCTAGTAGATATGAATTGATAAATCCTGGTCAGATTTCACTCGCTAGCTGACTAACATTAGCATTATGACTAAACATGACTAGCTATTATTTATGAATCGATAAATCCTGGTCAGATTTCACTTGTTAGCTGACTAGCATTAGCCATAAAGATTAAAAACAAATAAAAAATGTAAATTGAATATAATATTTAAAAATAAAAATCAGTCAAGAAGTCTAGCTCTAGCTAGCTAACTGACTAGCATTAGCATAATGAATATTTATGAACATGATTTGCCAACTTAACGAACACTAGATAGCTGACTAGCATCACCAGATACAGTTTGTCTAGAGTTTTTGTTTGCTTGATTTTGCTAGCTTGTTAACTAGCATTAGCTGCAAAGTTGACAGACGTTTAAGAACTTAAAAAAAAATCTGCGACAAAAATTCTATTGAAATTAAAATAATAATAAAACTGCAGCTAATACTTTGCAAGGTTTTGTGCATTAAACCTAAATCTAAACAGAATTATGAAAGTGTAGCAGCGCTGATGAAAAAATCGTTACAAGATTTCAGTCATTACCGAGAATCCTGTGGAGCTCCTGCGAGACATGATGTAATCATCTTGATTTAGAGAGAAAAGCTTGCTGCCTCTCACGAACCAAAACATTTTCTTTATTTTTTTCTTTCTTCTGCAGTTCATTAACCTTCTTTAAGTGGGATTAAGGAGAGAGAGATTCCGATGAATTACTGTAATATCTCTCTATCCGTGCTAATTACGGCCGTGAACCAGTGTTAACTCCTGGGATTCTCAGAGCCACCTAATATGCCGCTAGAAATAATAGCCTCAGAATGTTCATTTTCTAATCAAATAATTGGAGAGAAATTGGCTCCTAGAAAATAGGTGATATGAAGTTAGCATAAATGCTAAAACACAAAGAAACATAGATCTTCAACCAAGTTCAGGATTTCAGACTGTTTAAATGTTTACAGTCTTTAGCTAAAGCTAACTCATCAGCTGGTCATGTGTACAGATAAAGTTTAATGACAAAAGATAACATCAGTTAAAGCTAACGTTAGCCTAAAGTCTATCTGTGCTTGTGTGAGAAGTGGCACTAACTTTGTTTGTAGGCGTTTTTTTTCGTGTGTTATTAGCTAAAGATAACTTGGGCTCTAAAATGTTAACTCTTCATCTGAAAAGTGTGTGTTTAGCTAACACTAACTGTGCATGATTTATGACTTTGTTTGAAGATGCTAACTCTAACTCAAATGACTCTGTGGTAACTGCTAGCTCATGGTCTGTGCATAATTAGCCAACACAAACTGACTCTGTGGTAACTGTGTGTAATTAGCTAACACTAACCGACTCTGTGGTAACTGTTAGCTCTTTAACTGTATGTACCACCAACTCTGTGGTAACTGTGTGTAATTAGCTAACATTAACAGACTCTGTGGTAACTGCTAGCTCTATATTTTTGTGTAATTAGCTAAAGCTAAATTTGGCTGTAAAATGCTAACTCTTTATCTGAGGAGTGTGTGATTAGCTAAATGGTCAGATAATATCGAATGCTGTATCGTGCTCCTGTAACCCAGTCAGCGTGACTGAATGCAGTTCACGATTATTATTGCTACTGTTCCACATTTTCAAACATTTAAAGTGGAGTCATTTCGACTCAAGTTAACCCCAAGAGCATTACCGATGACTCAAACTCCATTACGGTGTTTATGAAAATGAGTGCAGTCATGTGTTTCTGTCACAACAGGAAAATGGAGGGGGAGATGGAGGGTAAAAGGGCCATAACTTGTTTGACCCGTTTGATTGGATAATGGACTGTGGAGAAACGATGCGAAGCAGAGAGAGAGAGAGAGAGTAAGTGAGTGTGTGTGTGTGTGTGTGTGTGTGTGTGTGTGTGTGTGTGTGTGTGTGAGAGAGAGAGAGAGAGACTGGTGTCCCTGAGTCTGTCACTCTTAAATCCTGCCTGGGTGATTTAGGTGATGAATCTCAAACTGAGAGAGTGAGAGAGAGAGAGAGAGAGAGAGAGAGAGAGAGAGAGAGAGAGAGAGAGAAAGAGAGCAAGCTGCTAAACACTCATCCGGAGGGAGTTGATGGATTGCACACAGCCTTGACGTGGGATTACTGAGTGGAGAGAGAGAGAGAGAGAGAGAGAGAGAGAGAGAGAGAGAGAGAGAGAGAGCAACATGAAGCAAAAACATTAGTTCCAGCTGCTCTTACCTGGATTGGGTGAAGCAGATGGTGGGAGAAGGATACACATGTAAAAGAGAAAAAAGAAAGAAAGACTCAATTAATATCTATTAAAATTCATACACTTACAATTAATTAAGAAAACATATTTTCTTAAACACCAACAAATACGCAATAGTTTGGTCTGCGGGTTTGAGAGAAGATTCTAGAAGGTCCTCCATGATTCATGTTCATGATGGTGTTTAATAGAGCACATGCGGTGTTTCTTAGAGTATAATGGTGTTTAATAGAGCACATGGGGTGTTTATTAGAGTATAATGGTATTTAATAGAGCACATGGGGTGTTTATTAGAGTATAATGGTATTTAATAGAGCACATTGGGTGTTTATTATAGAATAATGGTGTTTAATAGAACACATGCGGTGTTTCTTAGAGTATAATGGTGTTTAATAGAGCACATGGGGTGTTTATTAGAGTATAATGGTGTTTAATAGAGCACAGGGGGTTTTTTGGTTTTTAATTAAGAGAATAATGGTGTTTAATAGAGCACATGGGGGTTTGGTTTATTAAGAGAATAATGGTGTTTACTAGAGCACATGCGGTATTTATTAGAGTATAATGGTGTTTAATAGAACACATGGGGTGTTTATTAGAGAATAATGGTGTTTACTAGAGCACATGGGGTGTTTATTAGAGTATAATGGTGTTTAATAGAGCACATGGGGTGTTTATTAGAGAATAATGGTGTTTAATAGAGCACATGCGGTGTTTATTAAAGGATAATGGTGTTTAATAGAGCACATGGGCTGTTTATTAGAGTATAATGGTGTTTAATAGAGCACATGGGGTGTTTATTAGAGAATAATGGTGTTTATTAGAGTATAATGGTGTTTAATAGAGCACATGGGGTGTTTATTATAGAATAATGGTGTTTAATAGAGCACATGCGGTGTTTATTAGAGGATAATGGTGTTTAATAGAGCACATGGGGTGTTTATTAGAGTATAATGGTGTTTAATAGAGCACATGGGGTGTTTATTAGAGTATAATGGTGTTTAATAGAGCACATGGGGTGTTTATTAGAGTATAATCGTGTTTAATAGAGCACATGCGGTGTTTATTAGAGAATAATGGTGTTTAATAGAGCACATGGGGTGTTTATCAGAGAATAATGGTGTTTAATGGAGCACATGGGGTGTTTATCAGAGAATAATGGTGTTTAATAGAGCACATGGGGTGTTTATCAGAGAATTTTTTAATGGGGTGTTTAAAATTGGGAAGGCACATGGGGTTTTTAAAAAAACCTTTTAAGAGTTTTTTAATGGGGGGTTTTAAAAAAAGGGAAAGGCACAGGGGGTTTTTTGGTTTTTTAATTTTTAAGAGAATAATGGTGTTTAAAAAAAGGGGGGCACATGGGGTGTTTATTTGTTGGGAAAGTTTTAAGGGGTTGGTTTTAATTTTTTTTAAAATTTTGGGAATAAAAAGGGGGTTTTAAAAAAAGGGAAAGGTTTTTTTCAATGGGGGGGGTTTTTAATTGGGGGGGTGAAAATTTTTTAAGGGTGTTTTACTTGGGAAAAAATTTTATGGTTGTTTTAATAGACCAAAAAAAAATGGGGTGTTTATTAGAAAATTTGGGAATTCCCGGGTTTAAAAAAAAAAACCAGGGGGGGGGGGAAAAAAAAAACCAATGGGGTGTTTATTAAAAATGAAAAAGGGGGGGGCAGCTGTTTACTAGAGATTGATGTGGTTTAACACAGCACATGACAGTGTTTATTGATGAATGCAGGTGTTTATTACAGATTTATGTGGTTTAACAGAGTACATGACGGTGTTTATTGATGAATGCAGGTGTTTATTAGAGATTTATGTGGTTTAACAGAGCACATGACGGTGTTTATTGTTGAATACAGGTGTTTATTAGAGATTGATGATGTTTAAGAGAGCACATGGCGGTGTTTATTGTTGAATGGAAGTGTTTATTAGAGATTTATGTGGTTTAACAGAACACATGATGGTGTTTATTGGTGAATGGAGGTGTTCACTGGAGGTTGATGGTGTTTGGCATCCAATCTTGGGTCACCAATTTAACCACAACTCATAACTGACAGAAAACTGAAAACCTTCATCGATTTGTTGGAAATGAACAGATTTCTTATTTGAGCTGAATAGAAACACATCACCCAGACGTTTGGAGAGATGATCAGAAGCACAGTTAGGGTGAAGAGAGTTTTCGTTTCACACTTTGTTCTCTCGATAATGACCTC
Source organism: Hemibagrus guttatus (assembly GCA_033459395.1). Lineage (NCBI taxonomy): Eukaryota > Metazoa > Chordata > Actinopteri > Siluriformes > Bagridae > Hemibagrus > Hemibagrus guttatus. Next base: position 21,589,876 of record JAUCMX010000017.1, read on the forward strand.
TTTAATACCTCTCATCTGTCAAAAATGCACAAGTTTATAGCTGCATTGTGCGAACGTCATAAAAGAGAAGGCACACGTTATGAATTATGAACAATAAAACCATGCTGTGGTATCTTATTTAATAGTAATATAGCAATAAACAATCAGTAATCAAAGTGTCTGAGTGGTGTAGCCTCTGCTTACTGATCTTGGATGCATCACACACACTTAATTTTTTACCATTTATTATAATAATAATAATAATAATAATAATAATAATAATAATAATAATAATAATCTGTACAGCAGAAAAGGCCGTGGAATATTGCAAATAAGGACAAATGAGAATATTAATAATAAGATAATAAATATTTATAAGTAGCTTGTTATATGGATGTAACATGCCCACATGGTGAAAATAAATAAATAAATAAATAAATAAATAAATAAATAAATAAATAAATAGATAAATAAATATCCTGGACTTTCTAAGATTTCCTACATTACATGGATGTGTAAGTACAGAGCGTAATGGTTCTCCAGCGAGTCCTGTACATACGCTATTATTTTTGTAGAGCACCATTAATTATGAATGTAATGTTAGCTCCATGCTGACAAGCAGAAAGGTTCGAACACAAATACACATCCATTAGAACGGTTCCCAGTAATTACCGCCTTCACTGCTGCCTTATAAGTGTTATTAAGCCTGGCCTTGTAGGTTTATGGCTGTACCGTGTGGAATAGGAGCGACGAGTGTTACGTAACAAGCGCTTTATATTTAGCATTAATGTTTAATGCTATTGGATTTGCGACGGCTAATAAAAGGGCTGCTCCTTCCATTAGGCGTGTCCAGGGAGTAACGGCATCACGACGTGGTTCAATGTAAGTCATTACCTGTCTATAGACGTTTTAATTATTAACGATGGCAACGATGAGCTCACACACACACACACACACACACACACACACACCCCACACACACACACACTATGAGTCAACACAAGGCTTGATAGTATTAACTTTTAATAATCCATCTGTAGGAGTCGGTAGCAATGTAACCTTCCACCTGCCATTATTAATGGAAGGAGTCTCCAGTGTCAGGACTGTAACAGTCGAACAAAGCTACTCTCTTCTCACAAAAAAAAACATTATTTTTGAAAAGTAAAAGAGTTCACAAAACAACACAAACAAACCTAGCAGTTATATTTGAGTTGTGTTATGTGTGTGTGTGTGTGTGTGTGTGTGTGACTACTTGGTCCACATTTAACATTTCATCTCGGTGACTTTGTGAGATAGAAACAGTTTTCTCTCCCCTCTCTCTCTCTCTCTCTCTCTCTCTCTCTCCTCTCTCTCTCTCTCTCTCTCTGTCCACTTAATAAATTGGTGATGTGTATCTCTTCGTTTGTGGCTGCAGTAATGGCATCTGTGTGTGTGTGTGTGTGTGTGCGCGTGTGTGTGTGTGCGTTCTCCGAGGAAGGCTTATAAAAATAAAAAGCGGGACTGCGATCAGCTTTGACCACAAGAGACAAAACTAATTAAATCTTCAACCATCCGCACTTCTCCTCCTCCCCACTTATCCCTTGTTCAGAATGAATTCTCTTTCTTACTTTCTCCTTCTCTCCTCGTTTTTTCCCTGACAATTATTCACTTCTCTCTCTCTCTCTCTCTCTTTTCTCTCTCTCTCTCTCTCTCTCCTTCTCTCTCTCTCTCTCTCTCTCTCTTTTCTCTCTCGCCCCTCTCTCTCTCTCTCTCTCTCTCTCTCTCTCTGTTTCTCCTTTCCTCCTTCCTATATGCATTCCCTCTATTATCATTCTCTCTCTGTGTTTGTCAGCTGTCATTCATGTTCTTTCTCTTTGTCCCTCAATCTCTCTCTTTCTTTTGTTTCATCTTTTCCTTCTCTCTCTAATCCTTCTACCTTTTCAGTTTTTGTATCTGCTTTCCTCCACCGTCTCTGCCTTTTCTTTTCTCTCACTCTTTTTTTTCACCCTCGGCAATGACCGAAATCGTTGTGTGTGTGTGTGTGTGTGTGTGTGTGTGTGTGTGTGTGTGTGTGATTAAGATGAATAAAATGAGGATGTTCATTGTTTCATGCAGAAATGAAGACTAAATGTTGTTTTCTCTCCTTTACCTTCCCCTCCTGTTATTTCTGTCTCTGTCAGTTTTGCTCTTTCTGACAGGCGTGTGATGGTGAATGTTGGGGTTTGATAGTGTTTGAGTGTTGGTGTTTGGTGGTGAATGTTTTGGGTTTTTGATGGTGAATGTTGGGGTTTGATAGTGTTTGAGTGGTGGTGTTTGGTGGTGAATGTTTTGGGTTTTTGATGGTGAATGTTGGGGTTTGATAGTGTTTGAGTGGTTGGTGTTTGGTGGTGAATGTTTTGGGTTTTTGATGGTGAATGTTGGGGTTTGATAGTGTTTGAGGGGTTGGTGTTTGGTGGTGAATGTTTTGGGTTTTTGATGGTGAATGTTGGGGTTTGATAGTGTTTGAGTGTTGGTGTTTGGTGGTGAATGTTTTGGGTTTTTGATGGTGAATGTTGGGGTTTGATAGTGTTTGACAGTTCATGCTGAGGTAAATGTTTGCGATTTTGATGATAAGTGTTGGGGTTTGATGAGGAATGTCAGGGTTAGGGTTTGGTGATGAGTGTTGGTGTTTGGTGGTAAAAGTTTAGGGATTTTGATGGTGAATGTTGGGGTTTGATAGTGTTTGTGAGAGTTGGTGTTTGGTGGTGAATGTTTGGGGTTTATGAAGATGGATATTGAGTTTTAGTGGTAAATGTTTAGGTTTGTTGAGGAATGTCAGGGTCTGATGGTGAGTGTTGGGGTTTGATGGTGAATTTCGGTGTTTGGTGGTGAATGTTGGGGTTTGATAGTGTTTGTGAGTGGTGGTGTTTGGTGGTGAATGTTTGGGATTTTTGATGTTGGATATTGAGTGTTAGTGGAAAATGTTTAGGTTTGTTGAGGAATGTCTGGGTTTGATGGTGAGTGTTGGGGTCTGATTGTGTTTGATGGTGAGTGTTGGAGTTTGGTGGTGAATGTTTGGGGTTTATGAAGGTGGATATTGAGTTTTATTGGTAAATGTTTAGGTTTGTTGAGGAATGTCAGTTTTGATGGTGAGTGTTGGGGTTTGATGGTGAATCTCAGTGTTTGGTGGTGAATGTCTGGTGTTTTTTATGTTGGATATTGAATTTTAGTGGTAAATGTTTGGGTTTGTTGAGGAACGTCAGGGTTTGATGGTGAATGTTGAGGTTTGATAGTGTTTGAAGTTGATGGTGAGTGTTGGGGTTTAATGAGGAATATCAGTGTTTTTTGGTTAATTCTTGGTGAGCGTTGGTGTTTGATGGTGAATGTTAGGTTTTGATTCTGGGGTTTGGTGGTGAAAGGTGTTTGAGGTTTTTTTGGTCTTTGGAGTTTGGGATTGAGAAAAATTTACATTGTTTAATTAAAAAATGGTGTTTGTTCGAAAAAGATGGAGTTTCATAGTATTTAAAGAAGAATAATGGTTTTGAATTATAGTGCTTGATGGTGTTTAATGATAAATTGATATATTTTGATGGTGATTGATGGAGTTTGATGATGTTTAAAGGAGAATAATGGTGTTTGATGGTGCTTGATGGTGGTGTCTTTAACCATGAATGATGGAGTTTAATGGTGTTTAACGATGAACACTGGTGCTTGATGGAGACTTTTAGAGCTTGAGCTCAATTTTTGGTGTTGAATGTCTGCATCTGTGAAATTTTTTCAGGCTTCTGTTGCATCCATTTCGTCTGAGCTTGCCTCATATCAGCGTTATTAAACTGAGATAAAAATCATTTGAACAAATTCACCCCCCTCACATTCAAGCATCTCTGGAGTCACACAGCTCAGCGCTTCTTAATGGAATGAAATTCTTAGCACCGAGCCGAACACCAGCCGCCTTGATTCAGTGCTCTTAGAAACTTTAATGACCTTGATGACTGAAAACCTCTGTATAGCGGTGTGAAATAAAGCTCTGGCGTATGAGCTGAGCAGGTCCCCCTTCATCACGGATGGACGTGCGAATACTGGAGC
>JAUCMX010000017.1:21598898-21613898 GCA_033459395.1 Hemibagrus guttatus
TTTAATGGAGAATGATGGAGTTTGATGGTGTTTAATGGAGAATGTAGAAGTTTGATCATGTTTAATTGAGAATGTAGAAGTTTGATGGTGTTTAATGGAGAACGAAGAAATTTTTGATGGAGTTTGAAGAAGTTTGATGGTGTTTAATGGAGAATGATGGAGTTTGATGGTGTTTAATTAAAAATGTAGAAGTTTGATGTTATTTAATAGAGTTTAATGAAGTTTGCTGTTGTTTAATGGAGAATGGTGGAGTTTGAGGTGTTTAATATAAAATGTTCCCTGTCGATCCCAACAACAGGATTTCCATGTAGAAAAGTAGAACCCCGTTGGAACGCTAGACTGCTCATTAGTTTGCTCAGCGTTAACCATCGAAACTATAAACAAACCTCATCATTTATTCATTTAAAAAACACACACAAACACTGTTGCTATTTTGCACAGCTATCATTAACTTGCATGTCATTTACATATTCCCACGCATACATTTGCATATTTATCTAATTTACTAAAGCTGTCAATGATGTGGAGATCCTTGCTATTTTGATTACTCATTAAATTCACACATATTTTTTATATATATATATATATATATATATATATATATATATATATATATATATATATATATATATATATATATATTTATTTATATAAATAATAAAATCCAGTGAGAAAATCTGGGAGTTGTTCTGTATTAAAGCGAGGAAAATTCGCTCCATTTTTCTGGAGCGAGTGAAGCGTTTGGCTGCGAGCGCTGTGCAGATATAGGGCAGATAAAGCCATCTGCAATGTAAAACGCTCCAAATACATTCCAGCCTGGCTCCGGCGCACAAAGCCAGATTTAAAACCAGTCTTTTTTTCCATCTTTCACTTATCTCCTCTTTCCTCTGCCACTCCATCACTCTATCCATCTCTCCGCGACCGAGTCCGTGAAGACCATCTGACTTTTTCCTACAGCGCCGGTTTTGTCCTCACACCACGCCGACTGTTCTCATTAGGAAAGACAGGAGGAGAGGGGGAAAAAAAAGATGGATGAGAGGAGGAGGGGAAAAAAGAGGAGGAGAGATGGAGGTAAGGGATTACGGTACACGAGAGAACAGAGAGAGTAGATGAGAAGAGATTAAAGGAGGAGATAAAGGAAATGCGGCGAGAAAACGAAAGAATCTTGTTACACGGGAAAGGAAATAGATATGAGACTAAAGAGTAATAAGACTTAAAAAGTGAGAGATCGTAAAGAGGAGGAAAAAATGCGGTTAGATGAAAGAAGAGAAAAGAACAGAATAAAAAGACAGGAGTAAAATGATAGTGAAAGAAAATAAGAGAAAATAAAATGAAATAAGAGAGTAGAGAAAGAGGGTGAGGGAAAAGATTCAAGGACAAAAAACTAAAAGAAAAAAGAGAGAAGAAAAAAGAAGAAGAAGAGAGTGAAGTAATAATGGAGAAGCAGAAAAGGAGAAAGAAGGGAAAGGAGTATGAGAGAAAACAACGGGAAATAGAGTAGAGAAAGAGGATGAGGGAAAAGATTCAAAGACACAAAAATAAAGAAAAGAATGAAGAAGTGGTAGAGAAGAAGAAAAGTAGAAAGGAGGGAAAGGAGGATGAGAAGGTGGGAATAAATAGGGATGTGAGAAGATGCTAAATGAGAGAAAAAGAGTGATGTGGACTTCAATGGAGAAGAGAAAATAGAGTGAATATATATGATAATCTACGACAAGAAAGAGGAGAAGAAAATAGATTAAAGTAGATGAGTAGAAGTAGGGGAAAAAAGGAAATGTGTGTTCGTGATGAACTGAGAAAGAGTGAAAATGTAAAATAAATAAATAAATAATAACAACAGAGAGAGGGAAAAATAAAAGAACATAAGAAAAGAGAGGAGGAAAGCAGAAAGAGAAAGGAGATGAGAAAAAATGAGAATGCACTGTTAATTAGTAAAAAAAAAAGAGCGAGAGAGAGAGAGAGTATAGAGGTAATGAATGACTGAGGGTTTGGGAAGAAGAGAAAAAATGGGGAAGACGGGAAGAAGAAATTAGGACTAGGATATTAGTAGAACATGGGGCCATTATTTTGAAAGAAGGGAAGAAGAAAGAGGAAAGAAACACATGAAAATATCAACAGAGAAGAAAGGAAAAATTAGAGAAGAGAAAAGATGAGGAGAAAAGGAGATAAAAAAATGACAAAAAAGAGACAAGAAAGAATGGGTGAAGAAAATGAGAAGACAAAAAAAGGTGTAAAGAAGAGAAGACAAAAGAAAGAGGAAAGAAGACAAAAAGGATAAGAAGAAGAGATTAATTTGAAGAAAATAAAAAAAGAAAAAATGGAAAAGGAAAAAAGGAAAAAAGGGGAGAATGGAATGAGAAGAATTAAAGAAATTAAAAATAAGCAAAACGATGAGAAGAAAGAAGAGAAAAAAGTTAGAGAAGAAAAAGGGGACGGATGATAATTGTTGTTGCTACGGTTACACCTTATCTCACACCCGCTCGATCCGGTTAATTTAAACATTTCCACATGGTGTAGCTGTTAGCGCCGAGATAGCAGATGCTAAATATAGGGCTAGCTGAAGCTGTCTGTGCTCATGGAAACAATTCAAGTTTTGTTGTTATAAAAACAGTTCATGATAAATGTTTAAGATTGACTTTGAGTGATAGCTAGCTAGTGACCGAGGTAAATGTTTGAGCTAGCTGTTTGTCGGTTATTAAGATAAAAATCTTACAGCATCGATTTAAAATTTGGAAAGATTTAGAGTTATGGAACGTGGGCATTTCCGGAAAACGTCAAACAAATGTGCACATGTTTTCCGTGGCACTGCTGTAAAATACGTATAACGTCACGCTAAGCTCATGAACTTTTAGCTCTGGCTCGCAATAACTGTAAAGAGCATTTTAGTTGCTGTGGAGATGAATTCTTTCAGGGCAATGACATTTCTGAGTTTCAGCCTGCTTCGGTTTTCCGGGGTGGATTTTTCTGGCTCTAAAGGGTTTGGAGTGACACTTATGCCGGAGCGTTCTTTTCTCCCAGCACCACTCGTTTTTGTTGGCCTAAAAGCCTGCCATTAAAGTACATTATATTAGGCATTGTTATGAAAGTAGCCCACATCTAAACAGCACATTGAAACATGAAACCAATTCATTCATCTCTCTCTCTCACACACACACACACACACACACACACACACCCCCCTGCGGTTTCCATCCACATCTTTTCTATTACGCTAATTCTACATTGGTGCCTAAAATAAATGAATACCAGAATTTTGAACAAATACTGAAATCAAAAAGGATTCCGCTAAACTCTTTTCACAAAAAGGTTCACTAATATAAAGATCTGAAGTGTTTTTATTTTGTTTCCCTGTATCGCGTCACGTAACTACCTTTGACTAGCGCCGCAGACTCCCCAGACGAAACGTGTGCTTTGAATCTGAAGCTCGGAAAATAAGAGCATTCTTCAAGGTCCACGTTTTCATTACTGACCTCATGTTTTTAACCATGTCGTGAGTTCACTAACCAGACCAGAGAGGGAAAATAAAAAGAACAGTCTGTGAAAAGTCTATGAGCTTAAAGAGGCAACATCTGTAGTTAGCATCTGCAATTCATACACATATCCACTACAAGAGATAGAAGTTTAGAAACTAGAGCTGCTGGGAAAACGTGGAAATCTTTGAATGTATGTGGAAGAGGGCAGATTGTGCTTTCCTCTTGGTGGCAACATGTATAAAAAATAAAACAGTATATATTTACTGTGTATGTTAACTTTTTTTCCAAGCTGTGAGTTCCTAAAGTTTTGTAAAACATTTGAACTAAACAAGAAATAACTGGTTATAAGTATGCAATACATCAGTGGTCATTTACATCTTTAACCAGTACTACAGCTGATTTGTCTGTGTACCTCAGTGGTCATTTACATCTTTAACCAGTACTTCAGCTGATTTGTCTGTGTACCTCAGTGGTCATTTACATCTTTAACCAGTACTTCAGCTGATTTGTCTGTGTACCTCAGTGGTCATTTATATCTTTAACCAGTACTTCAGCTGATTTGTGTGCATGCCTTAGTGGTCATTTATATCTTTAACCATTAGCACAGCTGATTCGTCTGCTTCTTTACCCAGTACTATAGCTGATTTGTTTGCTACTTTAACCAGTACTATATCTAATTTGTCTGCTTCTACCTCTGTGGTCATTTACATATTTAACCAGTACTACAGCTGATTTGTCTGCTTCGGCATTTGAAAGGGCAGGAAGTTGTAGATTTCTGATTTTAGCAGATGGTAGACTAGTTGAGATTGTAAATCCGTAAATTTGTTTTGCTTGTTAGTTATTTAGTTAGCATTGTTTTGTTTGCTAGTACCCAGAACAAATACCAGTATAAAACCTCAATGTTCACCATTGTGAATATGTATAAAATTCAATACCTAACATTAATTTAACGAAGTAAGCTGTAATTGCTTTTTGGAAACTTTTTCATAAAGCGAAACCAGAATAATTCTTTTTAACACGAAGCTAAGATGCAAAGTCACGGCTAGATTCGCTAAATTCTGCTTCGTTTCATCGCCAATTTTCACCTCCCTGTTTCCAGACTGTGGCCTTAGTGTGAACTCAGTTTAACTTCAGTAGTTCTCCTGTTCTGCACAGTGTGTTTTTTGCTCCAACACCTCTGACTGAACTCATTAACAACCCTCACACACACACACACACACACACACACACACACACACAAGGTTAAAATACGCAGGACACACACTGAGTTAACACACACCTTCATCCTCACACCCTTATTACAGTTATAAAGGGTGTGTTAATGAGTGGAGGAGTTCAAAACCGTGTTAGAGCAACACACTCACCTGTGGAGAGACTGGAAAAGCTGTACTCAACACACACACACTCACACACACTCAGAGAGAGAGAGAGAGAGAGAGAGAGAGAGAGAGAGGGTAATATAATGGGTGAAGGGATGTGTGGTGAGTTTTCATGCTTAGCAGATTTCCCATTTCCTTTTGTAAATTACTGTACACAAACACACACACACACACACACACACACACACACACACGCACTTTTCAATGATTGTGTCTGAGGTATTCTGGTGAATATTGGTTATCAGTGTACACAAACACACTGTAGCTGCATAAATTAACCGAATTGTTCACAATTCACTCAAACGATTTGGAAAAGGGGCGTGGCTTTTGCTTAGCCAGTCAACTCATTTGAATAACGTTCTCTCCTTATAAGGCGAGTGTGAACTGGCGAGAATGAAACAGAGTGAAGTGAATTATTTTCAGTTCAGGATTCACTCTGAAGCTTCACAGCGAAGGACATCAGCAATCCTAGTTGATGGAGAGGCAAAGAGCCCAGATGTTAGAGCGGGAAAGATTAACGACTGCTCACACACACACGATGTTGCAATCCGTTTTCTTTAAATCACACCCATCTGTCGTGACACAAACGGCTTTAATGTACAACTTTTATCTTTCGTCCTGAAATAATATATTTTTTTAAACATCCCCCAAAGCCGTTCTTCCGAGCAGCAGAGCTCTGGCCCTCGCGGATGGACTGGAGCAGAGCGCCGGCGCTAGCAGACGGAAGCTGTGATTAAATTGCTTTTAATGCCTAATTACAGCAGTGGGTTTGAAACGCGCAGAGAGAAAGAGCCGAGAGGTGAGACGAGAGGATTTTTCTCCAGTCTGCCACCTGTCATAAGTAATAACCACTTCCCTCATTCTTTAGTGTGAAAAACATGGAGAGAAAAAAAACAGCAGCACAAATACTCTGATTTATTGGATCTCATCTCATTGGCGTGGAGTACACGGCGTGTGGGACGGCCGTGATGCCACTCAGCCTTCAGAGAAGTACATCACGGCTGATTGAAGCTTCCTGTTCACTACTTAATAACTGCCCCACTGACCCGCACTCTCTTCAGCGCTCTTTACACCGCACATTTTCTCTCAACTTTGCTTTCACCTTGCTCAAGAATGACCCTGAATTTATTCGTAACTCCTTCTCGGGAGCTTTTACGCACAAAAAAAATTCTGTATGAAGATGAACTTCAACTCATCGGCTTCAAATCGTTTAACCCTGGACGAGTCGCTGATGCGTTATTTACGGTGACACCAAGCAAAATGGTGAATCTATATGTTCTAATATAGCAAAAGTATTGGCACCCTATATTAATAAAGAAATGAAACTAAAAAAAAAAAAATTTTTTAATATTGCTAAATGCAATGATTAATGGTTTGATGATGCCATTATTATTATTATTATAATTTTTTTTATTACTACTCATATTTAAAGTAATAAATATAAGTAAATAAATAAATAAATACAACCTCCATTTTTTAACATTTTTAACTGAGAGTATATATTCTTTAAAATATGCATTGTTTTACATATTTAAATCATTTCCTCCATTTTTCCATATTTATATGTGTAAGTAAATAAAAAAACAACAAATATGCAAAAATGCACAAAAAAATAAAAATATCTTAAATATATGCAAATGTGTTAGCAGATCATTTTGCTAACTTTAAGTATTTATTTCTACAAAGAAACAAAATAATCTACCAATAAAACATATAAATAATTAATGTTTGCAAACAGTAAAAATGTCTTGAAAGAGTGTTAACCTGTCATTTGGTTAGATGGAATCTTTTAATAAGACATTCTAGATAAATCTTGCTATGATGTTATTTATTTTAATTTTAAAATATATTTTTTATTTTTTTAAAATAATAATAATATAAGAAAACTAATAAAATAATTAAAAAAATTGTTAAATATTATAAAAACATGATTTTTTATTAATACACAGGCTATGTTGGATATTATATTAATAATATTATACAAATATTGATATACAACAGAAGTATAGCATTACATAATGTTACCACAGAGGGGGCACGGTGGCTTAGAGGCTTAGAGGTTAGCACGTTTGCCTCACACCTCCAGGATTGGGGATTTGATTCCCGCCTCCGCCGTGTGTGGAGTTTGCATGTTCTCACTGTGCCTCGGGGGTTTCCTCCGGGTACTCTGGTTTCCTCCCCCAATCCAAAGACATGTATTGTAGGTTGATTGGCATGTATGTAGACCGATTTTTCTTAATACACAAATTTCTGGGTGGACAAAAGACGTGGAGTTATTTTTTGTTCCTTGCTCAGATAAATAAGCTGGACTTACGGAACACGCTGATAATCAAATATATACAATATCATTTCCATCCGTGGAGCAGAAAACGAATTACACCATTTTACGTTCCGACTCGACAGCTAACATCGTCCTCCAGGCACACGAGTCGAACTAAACAAAATGTCACGTAAGGCCTGGAAGGCGAGGTTAAAAATAAACGTCCTCTGGAGTGGACAAAAAATTACACGATTGTCTGTCTCTCGGGACGGAAGTTATCATCGCCCTGGATTTTTACTAACAACATAAAAGATCGGGTGATGAAAATAGACGAGCAGTCAGAGCAGTCGTTAAACTGTGACAGGAAGTTCATTGTGGAAAAAGTCCTGAATGATGGAGGGAGAGAGAGAGAGAGAGAGAGATAAAAATGAGCTCTTTCAATCCCAGAGGTCACGACCCTGAACGGCGTGTCAGTTCCGATTTGGCCCGTAATGACCGGCTCGACTTAATCAGACAGGCATAATCGCACTAAAATGATTTCAGAGATCACATTTTTCTGATTAGCTACACTTCATTAGCCAGCGGAATAAATACATTTGGGTTATCAGAAGGTGCTAACGCTTCCTGTCCAGCTCGCTCCGTCTGCCACAAGTGTGAAATCGGTTGGAGGTTTTGACATCGCGTGCCGTGCCTAAATCAAGCTCTGTGCTAAATTAGACAAATGAATTTAGCATTCTGAGTGGACAGAGAGGTGACGGGTGCGTGGGGAGACGTCGCTGTTGGTTAGCATGATTCGTTTCATCTTAAAGGAACAGCGTGTGAGAAAATTATTTGTATACAGTGAACATCTGCACCTGAATTTCTCTTCACTCAATACTCCTCTCATTGTTAATCAACAAACATTTCTTATGTGCCTTTTAAGCGATAACGCTAACACATTCATCAAATATGATGTTATGCTAACATCATCTCAATTAGCAAAGCAGCTCCATATGATATCAGTGAGATGTGTGTGTCAATGTGTGCATGCGTGTGTGTGTTAGGTCTGTTCCTCCAAACATTTATTCATTTATTTAAATTTTAAGATTTTTGCTAGCATGAAATTATACATTTACATTTCTGGCATGTGGAAGATGCTCTTATCCACAGCGATGTACAAAAGTGCTTTGAAGTCTCTATCAATGAATACATTAACACTGGTTCAATAGGTCACAAACCTAATTACTACTATACCAAACTACTAGCTGAAGTAGGAAGTGATTAAACTTCAATATTGTTATATAGCATCAAAAAGCAATATCTGTAAGCTAATTAACAGCTAAGACAAAGCTAATGAGCTTATTTTACTTGCTTTGTAAACCTTCAAACCTAATAAACGGTAAGGTGTTATCATATGCCATCACTTTAAACCTTTAATGCTGGTTCATCAGCACAAGCTAGCAAGATTGCAAGCTAAATAATGCTAACAGGCTTAAGCTATGGGGCTGGGAGCTAGCTAGTTTTTTCGCTCACTTGTATATCAAGTGAATCAGAAGATCACGTCTGTCATGTTTGCCAATACTCTGATAGATCTCTGGTTAGATGAAGAGACTTTTTGGAGAGGCTTCACTGAGAAGGATATGAGTGATTTCAGCCTGGAATTTGGCAGACAGACAGGCAGATAGACAGACAGACAAGCTAACAAGCTCAGCTAATATGGGTTGTCTTGCTGTTTTTCAAAAGAAGACTATATAAATATATATAAATACTAGCCATTATTTTCTACTTTATAAGTTTTTATAAGAGAGAGACAGAGAGAGAAGGAGAGAGACAAAGAAAGAAAGTGAGAGATACACACAAATAGACAGGAAGTAAGATACTAAAAAAGACAGCTATAGACAGACTGAGAGGGGTTGCAAGAAAGAAAGAAAGAAAGAAAAGGAGAGAGAGAGACACAAAAAGTGAGAGAGATAGAGAGACTCACAGAGACAGAGTGAGCAAGAAACACAATGAGAGCTAGTGAGACACACACACACAAATAGACAAGGAGTGATGAATAAAAAAGAGATATACAGACCAGGGGGATGTGCAAGAGATAAGGAGAGAGAGAGAGAGAGAGAGAGAGAGAGAGAGAGAGAGAGAGAGAGAGAGAGAGGCAGAGGCAGAGGCAGAGAAAGAGAAAGCAATACATAGATAGAGAGCTAGAGAGAGAGAGAGAGAGAGAGAGAGAGCCTCCAAATTGCTGCTGATGAAATTTATTGCAAATAAGTGTAGCTTATTCTCGGCTGCTCCAATATCACAAAACACACAGCTCTGTAGTAAACGCTCCCCTATCCACATTGCTTAAACTCTCTCCTCCAGCCTGAGATGAAGAGCCAGACAAAAAAAAGAAAGAGACAGAAAGAGAGAGAGAGAGAGAGAGAGAGAGAGAGAGAGAGTGGGAAAGAGAGGGAGGAAGAGAGAGAGAGAAAGAAAGGGAGAGAAGGAGTTCATCCAAACGCAGTGTATCGTTCGAAGGCCTTTCTGAATCCAATTAGATTTACAACACTGAGGCGGAAAGAAGCCATTAAACGCTCGGTGATGAAGCCACACGATTTCATTAGCTCGCTGACAAAAGGGCCGAACTTTATTTAAACGCTTGGGACGTGCCGTTTTCCGGCCTCTTGCTTTTCACTGCCGGTGCTTTAGTGGAGTTTGTTATACTTTACAGCTTCCAGTAAACATGATCAGGACCAGTGGTCAGAATTTTTAGCGACCGTACCAATCGACGTTTTTTTTTTTTTATTCTATGCAAATGAGGCATGGTTTATGTAGTAAAGTGACAAATTCAAACACTTGGCTCAATTGTTTCCTTAAACCAATCCTGTACTGCGTAAGGTCCAAAATTTCTTCCATCACAACTTATCTTGCCGTATATAAACTCTCATTAAGCGACATTATAAAGATGAATAAAGCTTGGGAGTCAGAATATTGGTGTCTCTGATGCGTGCTAGAGAGCTAGCTTGCTTTGCTAATCTGCGAGCAAGGCTAGCATGAAGCTGAGAGCTTAGCTTTAGAAGCTATATAAATAGCTATTACAATTTCTCATTGGCTGAGAAAAAGAATGAGTAATCATAATGGTTGTCAGTGAAAGAATCAGTGAACAAATCAATAAGCCAATCAGTCAATGAACTGTTAAAGGAATCAGTGAAAGAACTAGCGAACAATTCATTAAACAAATGAGCGAGCGAATCACCGAATAAATGATCAGTTACGAATCAGTGACCTATCGTTAAACAAATCATAGAAAGATTCAGTGACAACACAATCAATAAACAAATCCATTGGATAAATCAAAGAATGTATCAGCCAACGAATCAGTAAACAAATCAGTGAATGAATCGATCAGTGACAATCATAAAATGAATCAGTGATTAACTCAATGAATTAATCTGAATGAATCAGAAAGTGAATCAGGGAGCAGGTTGCTGAACAAATGAGTGAATTAATCATGCAGTGAATTAGGAAACAGATTGGTGAACAAACGAGTGAATGAATCATAAAATGAATCAGGAAGCAGACTGCTGAATAAATGAGTGAATGGATCATAATGTGAATCAGTGAATCAGAATGAATTAATGAGCAAACTGGTGAACAAATGAGTGAATGAATCATAGAATGAATCAGGGAACATATTTCTGAACAAACGAGTGAATGAATCATAAAGTGAATCAGTGAATCAGAATGAATTAATGAGCAAACTGGTGAACAAATGAGTGAATGAATCATAGAATGAATCAGGGAACATATTTCTGAACAAACGAGTGAATGAATCATAAAGTGAATCAGTGAATCAGAATGAATTAATGAGCAAACTGGTGAACAAATGAGTGAATGAATCATAGAATGAATCAGTGAGCAAACTGGTGAACAAATGAGTGAATGAATCATAGAATGAATCAGTGAGCAAACTGGTGAACAAATGAGTGAACCAATTATCAAAAGAATCAGTATTCATGTTTGAATGAATTCAACTGACTCATCATTAAAGAGACTCAAGAGAATAATACAAGTGACATTTTTCTTGCTAGTGTAAAATCAAGCTCATTTGTGTCCTTGTGTCTTCAGGCTGTATTCCCGCCCCAGCGTTCCCGGGATAGATTCCGGATACACCATAACCCAGACCTGGATAAAGCACTTACCGAAAATCATTTACAGATTTTTCAGTAAGTGCCGGAGTCTTAGGCAAGCCACAACACTAGTTTTTTTTTTTTTTTTTCACGCCAATTTGGGTCTCATCCATAAATTACACAAATTGACACAGCCGTGTCTGAACAGCCTTGGACACTAAGTGTTTTGGAAAAGAAATAAAAGGTGATGAGCATTAGAGATGAAAAAAAAAAAGAAGAACATGATATTTACAAGAGCCGTTTTTTAACGACGTTTAAATGTCAGATGGTGCAATAAATGTCAGATGCAATCAGTGAAGGTTGACATGTATTATAAAAAGTTATTGAAGAAACCAAAACACGTTTAAATGAACAGAAATTTAAATCTTACACATCTCCATCAGAGATCTTCCACCACATGTGTAAATTCCCATCAGCCTTTTCATCCACATTTTGCACTGCATTGTATTGTGCAAGTATTGGCACTCCTCTGTGTTGCAATGTTATTTATGGAAGATTCTCATCACAGCAGCAATGACACTTTCTAACTATTGGAAAAAAAATCATGTGGATTTTTTTAAAGATCAGTGAAGTCGTCCGTCTGACGTCTGACTGACCTCCAACAATTCCGGTCAGTGAGTGGTTAAAACCGTCAAACCTTCCTTCTTTCATTCAACCGGTCGATTAATAAGTCTGATTGTGGCTCAAAATTGGTGTCATGACATGCGAAACGTCTAGAATAAAAAGAAATATGTGCGTCAAGGCTCGGATCACGTAAGTCGACGGAAAAACGTGTTTCCAATTAAGTTTGGTTGAACACTTTCAAACATGAAATTCTTAGCTGGAAATGTATTTCGTCTTGCTTAGATAAGATGGAAGTTTCCAGTAACAGTAACATTGCCAGTTACAATTGCTACACTTTAATTAAAAGACTAGCAAATTAAGTGACATTATTTATCTGTGTGTACTTTAGAAAATATAATCAGCTTAGTTCATGTAACCAGTGTTTCACTGTTTTTTTAGATGCAAGTCTGACTATTTGGAAGCTATTGAACCATTCTCAATAGAACCTAGGGGGCACGATGGCTTGGTGGTTAGCACGTTTGCCGCACACCTCCAGGGTTGGGGGTTCGATTCCCGCCTCCGCCTTGCGTGTGTGGAGTTTGCATGTTCTCCCCATGCCTCGGGGGTTTCCTCCGGGTACTCCGGTTTCCTCCATGCACTCCGGTTTCCTCCATGCACTCCGGTTTCCTCCATGCACTCCGGTTTCCTCCATGCATGTTGATTGGCATCTCTAAATTGTCCGTAGTGTGTGTGTGTGTGTGTGTGTGTGTGTGTGTGTGTGTGTGTGTGTGTGTGTGAATGAGAGTGTGTGTGTGCCCTGTGATGGGTTGGCACTCTGTCCAGGGTGTATCCTGCCTTGATGCCCAATGACGCCTGAGATAGGCACAGGCTCCCCTGTATAGTTTGGATAAGCGGTAGACAATGAATGAATGAATAAATAGAACCTTAAATGATTCTTCTACATTCCTTGAAGCACCTTCAAGGGTTCTAGATTTGAACCTTTATTAGGATGAGTGTAGTTTGACATGACAGTAATTAAGGTGGTAATAAATAAACTGAATTAAGCAGTGAACAAATATGCAAATGAATCGTTTATTGATTCAGTGAACAAGTCAGTGAAAGAATCAGTGAACAAATCATCAAATGAGTCGTTTACTGATTCAGTGAACAAGTCAGTGAAAGAATCAGTGAAAAAATCATCAAATGAGTCATTTACTGATTCAGTGAACAAGTCAGTGAAAGAATCAGTGAAAAAATCATCAAATGAGTTGTTTGCTGATTCAGTGAACAAGTCAGTGAAAGAATCAGTGAACAAATCAACAAGCAAATCAATGAATGGCGCATGTAAAGGTTTTGTGAACTATTCAGTTAATTAGTTTGTGACAAAGGAGTGAACTAATGGTTAAACAAATGATAGGATGAATCGGTTGCATATCGTTGAACAAATAATAGAGTGACAAAACAGTAGATGAATCAGTGACTGAATTAACTAAAAACAAATCAATGAACAAATTAGTGTATGAATCAAAGAATGAGTCAGTGAATGAATCAGTGTACAATCAATGAACAAGTCAATGAATGAATCAGTGAACAAATCAATGAACAAATTAGTGTATCAATCAAAGAATGAGTCAGTGAATGAATCAATAAACAAATCCAACCACGAATAAACCAGTCAACAAACTGGTGAACAAATGACTGAACAAATCAGCAAAGGAATCTGATCACTCTTTTTGTAAATTAATTCAAATGATTCATCGGTAAAGTGACTCAGGAGAATGATTCTCTACTAATGACCACTGTATTGCATCCCCCAACCCTGCCCATTTCACTCACTCTCCCGCTTCCTGTTGCTGTAAATCATCAAGTCTTTTCAATGCCGGTGTGTGTGTGTGTGTGTGTTATAATTATGCAGACGGCACAAATCTCAGTGTGTGAGCTGAAAGACACTAGCGCACTCGTGTGAAGTGTCCACTCTGAAAATACAACCCAATCATCCTGACTACAAATTCTGTGTAAAAGCAGAGAATTCTGTGAGAGAGAGAGCAAGAGAGAGAGAGAGAGAGAGAGAACTACATGAAGCTGTTGGTGGAGGTAATGGAGCATCTCTGTATCTCTCCTCCCCTCATTCCCTCCTCTCCTCCCATCTCTTTCTCTCCTCCTGAGCTCCTGAGATAAGCTCCATTATTTTATGACGCTCGGTTGAGCTGAGCTCAGCACTGGCTCTCTCCCAATCCTCGCCCAGTTTCATCAAATCGGCAGTCTGAGCCAAGCGAGCACTTAACGGCGCGGCTAAATTAACAGGAATAAATAAAATAACGCTGTTATAAACAGGGGCGTGCTCTGTATGCTAAAGGAGAAGAGTAAAGACTTTCATTCACACAGCTTTAATAGCACGCCTATGTTTAGACACAAAATTCACTAATGCCAGTGTTAAATCTCTTAAAGCGACGGTACAACCAAAAACCCTCAAATGCACTTCTGTCCTTCTAGAAAAACAGACAGAATGACATCACAAAATCAGATAAAATCAGTTGTAGCTCTGTTTCCACCATCGGATTCAGAGTTAAAGGCTGAAGTGTGTATATGTGATTCAGGTGATCCATTCTGATTCGATTTATAACTTAACATTTTCAATATGGACTTTTCTGTCATGTTTAATGTATAAATGATGCTCCTGAGACAAAGGATGTGATTCAAATGTGTGTTGAGTAGAGATTGGGGTTTTGTGTATGTGTGTTTTGTGTGTGTGTGTGTGTGCATATATATATATTTATTTTTTTGCATGTTTGTCACACTTTAATGTTTCAGATAATCAAACACATTTAAATATTAGTCAAAGATAACACAAGTAAACACATCATGCAGTTTTTAAATGAAGATTTTTATTATTAAGGGAAAACAAAATCCAAAACTACATGGCCCTGTGTGAAAAAGTATTTGCCCCCTAAGCCTAATAACTGGTTGGGCCACCCTTAGCAGCAACAACTGCAATCAAGCGTTTTCCATAACTTGCGATGAGTCTGTTACAGCGCTGTGGAGGAATTTTGGCCCACTCATCTTTGCAGAATTGTTGTAATTCAGCCACATTGGAGGGTTTTCGAGCATGAACCACCTTTTTAAGGTCATGCCACAGCATCTCAATGGGATTGAGGTCAGGACTTTGACTCGGCCACTCCAAAGTCTTCATTTTGTTTTTC
>JAUCMX010000017.1:21621398-21660618 GCA_033459395.1 Hemibagrus guttatus
TTTACAAATTGTTGTCTTGGATCACATCCAATCTGTCATCAAAAGCAACCACTCTGCTAAAACTGTCCTGGACAGTTGATGACACTTTGCAATCTGTAAGAGGTGTTGGCAAGTGCTCTGGACTCATATATCTGACAAAGTACACCAGATTGCCCTAGCCACCTTATCCACCTTAACCTTTGTATCACAACAACCACAATGGTACAGCATTGTTCAAGTCTTGCCTCATGGGATGATTCTGTAAGGTACTGTGAAGGCATAAAGAACCCAGGTTTCATTGACCTGTCTGATCTAACCACAAGGTTCTGTGTTTATCATCACCAGGTGATTAACATTTGATGACAACATGGCACCAAGTATCTTCAAATCATAGTTCTGCAGTAGTGTTTGCCCTACAGATTTCCTCCCCCAGTCCAAAGACATGCATGGTAATCTGATTGGCATCTCTAAAACTATCTGTGTGAGTTTGTGTGTGATTGTGCCAATGCAATGGTCTGGAACCCTGTACAGGATGTCCCCTGACTTGAGCCCCAAGTTCCCTAGGAAAGGCTTCAGGCTCCATATGACCCAGTGTAGGATTAATGGTACAGAAAATGGATGGATGGATGGATAGTTCCCTGTAGCAATTCATGTTCAAGATATTGCTGCTTGCTTACTGGGTAACTGATAGATGTCTACCATCATCTACTTACCTACATACCTATAGTGCTTCCTCAGAACTTACATTCCATCCAAATCACTGTGGTCACTAAGTGAACAGGATCTAATGATAATACTAATAAACCACTATGTGTTAATAGGTGTCTCAAATTCTCTACTGCAGTTGTCCTTCAAGAAATTCCTGGAGATGAAACTCTTCTAAGATTACCTTAAGTTTGCTTAAAGCAATTACACAGCTCAGTGTGTGTGAGTGTGTATGTGCCAATCCACTGACTGAAATCATTAGCTTGATTGAACTTGCATTTACATATAATGAGTGGTGAGCCACCCGGGAGGTGATATAAAATGTCAGTCAGTGGCACTCCATGTGTGGGATACAGAGATCACTGTGTTGAGAGTTTTTTTTTTTATCTGAATAAAGAAGGATCCTCTCCAGAGTGTGCTGGTTTGGTTTATTTCAGCACAGGTCTTTGCCTCAAAATATAATGAGTGGTGGATCAAGAGGTGTGGCTGGGACTTTGTTAGTGATATACAGAAATATTTGGGTTGTAAATAGCTAATCAATAGCAAATGACCACTTCACTTGTTCAGAAGTGCACTTGTTTGGTCAGTTGAATCCTAAAGGAGTATTTGCATCAAATTTTAATGAGTGGGGAGCCAGCCAGGAGGTGCAAAACAGTATAATACAACTCTAGTGGATCAGACAATTCGAATTGCAAATTTGGATTAAAAATCAATGTCTGACTTCCAACCCCACCTGCCTGTAAACAGAAAACTCTTACTACACTTGCATATGTCAACACACACAAGTTTGTTTTTGCCATCTAATCCAACAAACATCAAGGTACTCTAATACACCAATTAGCCATAACATTAAAACCACCCATATCATATTGTGTAGGTCTACTTTGTGCCATCTACAGACTTCTGACCAAACAAGGCATGAGCTCCACATGACGTCTGAAGGTGTGCTGTGGTATCTGGCACAGCAGATTCTTTAAGTCATGTAAGTTGAGATGTGGATCCTTCATAGATTGGACATATTTGTCCAGCATATCCCACAGATAATAGATAATAGGATAATAGGCTTGAGAACCAGAGAACTTGAGGTGAAGTCAACTTCTTTGCCATGTTCCTCAAACTATTTCTGAATAATTTTTGCAGTATGTCAGGAAGCATTATCCTGCTGAAAGACTCCAATGCCATTAGGAAATAGCCTTCCCATCTCTTCCCCATGCAAGCAACACACACACCTGTCTTCACCTTCATTGCTTTTAATGACATGGCTGATTGGTGTATTAGTGTAGCTGTATCTCTAAATATCCTGAGGGACTGACAGAAAAAGAGAGAGAGACAATGTATATGCTCTGATAACTAAAAACGCTGAGTGTAACGCATGTTGAGTATAAAACAGGAGGAAGTGGACTAGAACAGACGTCACAGAAAAACAAAAATGCCAGAGAGGGAGAAAGAAGAATGGATGAATGAGAGAGAGAGAAGAAGTAAGAAGAGAGAGAAAGAACAGATTGAGTGTGTCAGTAAAGCAGGCACGGAGCAGATGGGGATTTCACAATGGCTAATCTCACTGCGTTCCCCATGTTTATCATTCTTTTTGTTCCACCACGTTGAGTAAGCAAAGGCCTGTTCTCTTCCTTCTCTTTCCTTTCTCTCTTTTCCCATCTGCTCATATTGGTTCTCATTGATTCTGATGGTTTCCCCAGATCGATTTACCCAGAATTACAGTCTTCAAGAAGGATGGTTTTATGAAAACTTTCAGAGCTGGTAGAATGACAGAAGGCTGTCAGCAACACTGGTTGAATGTTTTAAAAGTCTCAAGCACCAAATAAAAGGTTTCTAAAATACTTTATTTATTCCAAAGTTTGACTGTAGTGAATCAGACTCAGGAGAGCTGTGCAGCTACATGTCTAAAATCAAGGATAATCCAGAGTAGTCCCTTTCTACAGTCTGTTTTTATGTTCTTCTTCCTTTCTACTTGACTTGTCTCAGATTTATTGGATTTTCAACTGTAGTCTCAGGCTACTTGGTTCAGCTACTTTGGTGCAGTGGTTAATGCATTAGGCTTACTGCTCGTAAGGTTAGGAGTTTAAATCCCAACACCACCAAGTTGCCCCTGTTGGGTCCTTGAGCAAGACCATCAACTGCCTTGTTGTAATTTATTTTCCTAATTACTGCCAAACTCCATGAATGAAGCCAGCTACCTGAAGTCTGTTTGGTGAGCCAGCCAGGAGGTGCAAAACAGCTCAATCAAATTCCAGAGGATCGGATAAAATAAGCTGCTTTGGATAGTCTGAAATGTAAAAATGAATGCCCAAAACGTTCAACCTCACAACCACCCTGTTGTTTGTTGCTCAACTGTAATGGGGAAAATGTAAAAAGGGCTAAGAGACTTTGTAAAACTAATGTTTTTGTGGTCATTTCTTGTCATTTCTTATTAATTCCTTTTCTTAATTACTGGCCCAACCCATGAATAAGACCAACTAGTAAAGTCTAGGACTTGGCCTTAATTCCATATGTTAAGACACAGACTTGACTTGATCTTAGCTACATCCCACAGATTGTATCCCTATCTATTATAGGCTTCAGAACCAGAGAATTTTGAGGTGAAGTCAACTTCCTTGCCATGTTCTTCAAATTATTCCTGAACGTTTTTTGCTTTATCCTGCTGAAAGCCTCCAATGCCATTAGGAAATACTGTTCCCAAGAATAGCTGTACTTGATCTGCAGCAACGTCAAAGTGACATCCACATGAATGCAGGACCCTTCAATGTTTGAAAAAATGGGACCAGCCTCATTTTTTGGCTTTATTGGTGAGGTTTTCCACAAAAAGCTGTGTACGTTGTGTATGTATAGCCAGTTGTGTATCTGCCACTGAATCCAAATAGAGTTAAAACATCGAGGCGGAAAGAAACCATTAAATGTGCGATGATGAAACTGCAGGATTCCATTAGCTCGGTGACAAAAGGGCCAAACTTTATTTAAACCAGCCTCGCTCATCAGTTAAATGCACTTAAATCTCTCCATCTTCTTGGGGTGTTTCTGGTTTTCTCTGTTTTTTCATACTCTCTCCATCTTTCTTTTTGACAGATGATGTCTCCATCCACTCATACTTATTACAGCGATCGGCAGCTTTAACCAAGACACAGAGACCATCTGGGTGGCTAGAATTTTTCCCACGCTCCTCTGTCTCTTTATATTCTTTTATCTCTTTTTCCGCCATCCCACACATCAATCCACAAATCATCCCACACATCAATCCATTCTTATGGCTATCCGTCTCCTTTTAGTCTTCCTTTCCATTATTTTTTATTCCTGCTGGTCATTTTTTCCCTTTCCTTTCTTTTTTTCTTTCCTGATGACGTTTCTGTTCTGTATAGTTTATCAAACCCAAAATACAACATGGACACTGAAACCCACCTGGATGGTTGAAATCATCCCATCATGCACTGGGGCAGCACCCCTCTATCCTCCTCCATACTATTATCCCTCCATTCCACTGTCTTTCCCTCAGCACCAGCAACCCACACATCAGCCTAAATCACGGCCCACTGCGTGCATTAGCGCCTGCGGCTAACGGCCCGCTGCCATCACTTGCCTGCAAATCCAATCAAACCTCCTCTCATCTCACACACACTCACACACACACACACACAGGGAAGGGATGCAGTGCAGCAGACATACGAGTCATCACATTCCTCCTGTTCATGCCACAGCTGGAGCAAAACTCAGCAGAATATAAGAACTGCATTTCATTCTTTTATTCCTTTATTTTATTCACACAAAGAGCTTTGACACAGAGCGCTTTATAAGGATAAACAAACTGAATAGAAAGAAAAAAAGATAGAAAGAAAGAAGGAAATGACTGTAATTGCAATGTTCTATACAATAAACAGATTGAAAAGGTGGAAAATTATAAGAGAAATAAATCAAAAAATTTTTTTACTGTCCTTCTTTTTCCATCTTTCCTTCTACTTTTGTTTCCAGTTTTCATCTTTATTTATATCCTGTTCTTCCTTCTTTGCTTCTCTTCTTTTTTCCTTTTTCTCTTCCAATCATTTGATTCTTCCTGTCCCACCCTTCTATTTCCTGTCCCATCCTTTTGTTCCGTCCATCCTTCCTTCCCTCCCTCCCCTCCCTCCCCTCCCTCCCCTCCCCTCCCCTCCCTCCCCTCCCTCCCCTCCCTCCCCTCCCCTCCCCTCCCTCCCCTCCCTCCCCTCCCCTCCCCTCCCTCCCTTCCTCCCTCCATTCCTCCCTCCCTCCCTTCCTTCCTCCCTCCATTCCTCCCTCCCTCCTGTCTTTTCTTTCTTCCAGCCTCCTCTCCTACTTTTCCTTTCTTCCTGTCTTCTTGTTTTTCTATTCCCTTTTTCCCTTTCCTTCTTCTTTCTTCCCTTCCTTCTTCCTTTCTCTCTTTCCCTCTAAATCCTCGACTTTCCATACTTCTACTCTCCTTGTATTGTCTTTTCTTCCTGTCATGTTTCTTTCAAGATGCTTTGTTCCTTCTGCTGTATTCCTACCTTCCTTCCTGTTCTCCTTCTTTCCTTATCTGTCAATCCTTCTTTCTTTCTAAGCCCATATCCTCTCTTATTTGTTTTTCCCACCGAGCCATGACGTCAAATCAAAACCCTTGTTGGGAAAATTTAGTCCTGAGAGTCAGCTAATCTCTGTCAATGCAGGTGGATAACACACATACACACACAGGTCTGCTTCACCAGAGTTAAATATTCAACAGGACATCTTTGTAGGCTGTTGTTAATTAGTCTCCGTAACAACACAAAGGTCTCGCACTGGATTACCTACGACAACCTTCATTTGCATGCATATTAAACGCCGCTATCAACTGATAGCTCGCTGATCGAATCAGACGTGCTGTTTTGTTTTCGTCTCCTCCCGTTCGTCTTCTCTACCTTTCTCTCTTTCATCGGACAGCAATCAAGCATGCCGACTGCTTATTAAGACTTCATGTATTCCGTGTTTAGTTTAGCAGCCTTTAAAGGCTAAATTAGCACGGCTAAACACGCTACGTTCATCCAGTCAATTATGCTCCGGGATTAATCAATCAGCTTCCTTCTAACAAAATGAACTCATGAAATGGACTCACAAATAAAATGAAATCAAAGAAACCTCTTTCACCTCTTTACTCTTTCTTTCTACAGTCTGGACTTTTTCAATCATCCTGTTCCTCAACTCTTCTGTCCTCAAGAGTCCCATCAGACAAAAGTGTTAGAAAGCAGCGGAACTAGAGACTCCTTTCAGAAAGCGTCATCATATCAACAATGGGCATGGAAGAGGGGTGCCAATACTTTTGTAGAAAGCAGCACCTGGAATACAGTCAGTAAGTGTACATCTAAAATGGTGCGATTGATAAAATGCTTTTTAATGTAAGCAAGGAGGAAGCAAAGAGAGGATAAGAAGAAAGAAAAGTTGAAAGTAACGATAGAATGAGATGGAAAGAAGCTAGGAAGGATAGAAGGGAAAAAAAAGAAGAGAATGTAGGACGGATAAAGTGAGGGAGGATGGAAGGCTGGAAGGCAGGATAAAAAAGAAAGGAAAGATGGAAGAAGGCAGAAAGAGCAGGAGAGACGGAAAGCAGGAAAGAGCCATAAAAAGAAAAGAAGGAACAAAAAAGAAGTACAAAAACTGCAGACTGAAGGAAATGAGAAACGATGGATGCAAGGAATGACAGAAGGAAGAGCGAAAAAAGAAAGATAAAGATGGAGGGAATGGCAGAAAGGAAGCATGTAAGAAAAACTGGAATTGAATAAGGGTAATAAAGAAGAAATGAGGAAATCAGAAAAAAAGGAAGGAAGGAAGAAAGAAAGAAAGAAAGAAAGGAAGAAAGAAAGGAAGGAAGGAAGGAAGGAGAACAGAAAAAAATGAAAGAACTGAACAATTCTGTCACAGAATTGAACTGTCTTTTCTTTGCGTTCTTCAGTCTGTTATGTGAGAATTGTGTGTGTGTGTGTGTGTGTGTGTGTGTGTGTGTGTGTGGGGTGTGTGTGTGTGTGTGTGTGTGTATCTGTGTGTGTGTGTCTGTAATGTAAACTTTGAATAAGGATCGAAATACAAATTTTCACACCCACAGGAATGAAAGTGTTCCAAACACACACACACACACACACACACACACACACACACACACACACACACACACCTAGAAACAGAAGGGTCTAAATGGATTGTGTTAATACTCTGTGTAGCCTGCAATGCAATTTTTTCCCAATTGACCTCCTCACCACCCCCACACACCACACACACTCGCCTCAGACGCAAACACACTCATGTGGAATACTGAACAGCCACCAGCCCTGAAAAACACACACACACACACACACACACACACACACACACACAGAATTCTAAATAACTCAAGAGCCTATAGAGAAAATTTCAGGCTTAGCGAAACAAACAAAAAAAAACCCAAAATAAACAAAAAATAAAAGATATGGACTATAAAAATGTCCACTAGGGAGAATGTATGGATTTAGGAAAAGACGTTTGTTTTGGTTTAAATAAATGATCAAAATTATTCATTCATTCATTTATTCATTTATATTCAAAATGTATCATCCATTTTTTCCCTTGTGGATCAAAAACATTAAAGGGGAATGAAAAAAAGGGAAAAATATATAATAAAATAAATTACATCAAATCATTAGAATTTCCCTCCTCAAAAAAATTCTGTTCAAATCGTTTTTATCAGAGTAAAAGTTAAATGTTAAAGCGCTTCATAAGAGCAACAGGTTTTTAATAAAGCAAAAATCCACAAGGGCCGCTTCAACGCCCACCGCTGAGAGCATCTCATACAGACCAGATTAAACTGGCCATGGTCCATTTCTCTTACTTTTCTAATTATTGTACACAGACATCACTAAGAGCATCGCTGCTGTCCACACTTTCCTGTGTCTCCAAGGTTTCTAAACAAAACATAAAAACTCAGTAACACATGATGACGCATTTACATACAGTAAGCTGGTGATACAGACATATGACATGATTGTGCAAAGTGGGCGGAGCTTAGAACTTACGTGGGATAATGTGGGATTTGAGTGTCCATAAAAAAATTTAATATCTTTTGCTATTGACTTAAAGACTGCAACATGAGGACAGATCGCAATTAGTGTCTTCAAAACTGTCGGCTGCTCTCATTTTAGATTGTGTTTTTTTTTTCTAGAAAAGTCCATTATTGAGGCCAAATCAGGCAAAAGATGGATGAAATTAAGAAATACCAGACAGGTCTTGGTGGCCTCAGGACTTTTGTGTGTTTGTCTGTCTCCTTCTAAGAACCCAGACAGCCATTGTGGTCAGAAATGTGTGACATTTTTAAAGAAAGAAGGCCGCTATCCAGGAGAAATGCCACCTGAAACAAAGTTCAGCAAAAAAAACCAAAAAAACCAACAACTCTGAAGTCCAAGCAGACCCAAGAAAAAAAGTCATCTCTGAGAATAAAACTACGTCCTTGCTACGTTTTATCGGTTGGCTTGAAACAGCATAAAAAAAGAGCGCAAAGATCTATAAATATTCATGAAATGCAAATTAGAAAAGCCCCTTATATCCCTTAGAGATATACATGACACTGTTTTTTTATTAAATGCACGCTCCCAGTGGAATTCTGTCCAATGCTGCAGTTATTATTTATTTTTATCCCAAAGCATGGATTTTTATAAGTTATATTTCTGTCTCTAATAAGCTTACTGTAGTTTATAAGGTT
This sequence comes from Hemibagrus guttatus, assembly GCA_033459395.1. NCBI lineage: Eukaryota > Metazoa > Chordata > Actinopteri > Siluriformes > Bagridae > Hemibagrus > Hemibagrus guttatus. The sequence continues at coordinate 21,629,785 of JAUCMX010000017.1, forward strand.
AATAACGGTACAAATGGCCAGTTAATTACTTATAATTTAATTGTACAGTGTTTAACTTTAATATTGCAATGCATCCTGGGTAAATTCTTAAAAAACAAAAAAAAAAAAAAAAAACCCCTGTCCGACTTCAGAGATCTACCACGCTCTTACTGGACCATCCAGTTTCAGTTCTTCCCTGTTACCAAAAAACACACACTCCATTCCACTTGAGTGGTGATTAATTAAAGCGTCGCCCTGCATTAATGATTCTTGTCTCTATGCGAAAATCACAATGATCTGCAGCGCTCAGTGTCGTAAACGTCTATAGAGTGAAGAGAGATGCAAACCGTCAAGGTTTCGACCCCAATTAACCCCTAATTAACCTGTCTCCATGTGTCTTTAACTGGCTGGGAGACATCTCCGCTCGGCTGTTTCAAAATCCGTGATTGAGCTCAGGCTCGTGAAGTGAGCTGCAGTAGACGAGGGGGTCAGGTTGGGATCGATGCTTTGCATAGGAAACTAATCAACGACAAAGTGGTGGTATTTTCATATAACTCTTTTTTTACCCAGAGGCCAAATAATAGAATTTCCTCCAGTTTTTCGTTGTGTCCATGTTGATGATCGAGTGTCTTTGTCATGTCCCACTTCACAGTGAAGGTTAATATGAAGCTCATATGAAAGTAGATGCTCAGGATTTTAAGAACTTGTAGTGTTTCATAGGAGGAGAGACAGAAAGCAGGAAAGAAGGATAAAAAAAAGGAGGTAAAGAAAAAGAAGAACAGACTACAGTACAAAATGAGGAATGGAAGAAAAGGTGGGAAGAATGAAATTGTAGATGGAAGGAAATGAGAAACGGTGTATGCAAGGAATGATGGAAGAGTGAGAAAGAAAGAAAGAAAGAAAGAAAGAAAGAAAGAAAGAAAGAAAGAAAGAAGAAAGAAAGAAAGAAAGAAAGACAGACAGACAGACAACCAGATGGGAGGGAAGGGAGGGAGGGAGGGGAGGGAAGGGAGGGAGGGAGGGAGGGAGGGAGGGAGCGAGCGAGCGAGCGAGAAAGAAAGAAAGAAAGAAAGAAAGAAAGAAAGAAAGAAAGAAAAGAAAACAGATGGAAAGAAAGAAAGAAAGAAAGAAAGACAGACAGACAGACAGACAGACAACCAGATGGGGAGGGAGGGAGGGAGGGAGGGGAGGGAGCGAGGCGAGCGAGAGAGAGAGAAAGAAAGAAAGAAAGAAAGAAAGAAAGAAGAAAGAAAGAAAGAAAGAAAGATAAAGAAAGAAAGAAAGAAAAGAAAACAGATGGAAAGAAAGAAAGAGAAGAAAGAAAGAAAGAAAGAAAAGAAAGAAATAAAGAAAGAAAGAATTAGCTGATGAAAGAAAGAAGAAAAGAAAGAAAGAAAGAAAGAAAGAAAGAAAGAAAGAAAGAAAGAAAGAAAGACAGACAGACAGACAACCAGATGGGAGGGGAAGGGGAGGGAAGGGGAGGGAGGGAAGGGAGGGAGGGAGGGAGGGAGCGGAGCGAGAGAGACAGAAGAAAGAAAGAAAGAAAAGAAAGAAAGAAAGAAAGAAAGAAAGAAAGAAAGAAAGAAAAGAAAACAGATGGAAAGAAAGAAAGAAAGAAAGAAAGAAAGAGAAGAAAGAAAGAAAGAAAGACAGACAGACAGACAACCAGATGGGAGGGAAGGGAGTGGGAGGGAGGGAGGGGAGCGAGCGATAGCGAGCGAGCGAGAGAGCGAGAGAAGAAGAAGAAGAAGAAAAAGAAGAGAAGAAAGAAAGAAAGAGAAAGAAAGAAAGAAAGAAAGAAAGAAAGAAAAGAAAACAGATGGAAAGAAGAAAGAAAGAAAGAAGAAGAAGAAAGGAAAGAAAGAAAGAAGGAAAGAAAAGAAAGAAAGAAAGAAAGAAAGACAACCAGATTGGGAGGGAAGGAAGGGAGGAGGGAGGGACGGAGGGAGGAAGCAAGAAAGAAGAAGAAAGAAAGAAAGAAAGAAAGAAAGGAAAGAAAGACAACCAGATGGGAGGGAAGGAAGGGAGGGGAGGGAGGGAGGGAGGGAGGGAGGAAGCAAGAAAGCAAGCAAGAAAGAAAGAAAGAAAGAAAGAAAGAAAGAAAGAAAGAAAGAAAGACAACCAGATGGGAGAGGAGGGAGGGAGGGAGGGAGGGAAGAGAGGGAGGGAGGGAGCGAGAAAGAAAGAAAGGAAAGAAAGAAAGAAAGAAGAAGAAAGAAAGAAAAGAAAGAAAAGAAAGAAAGAAACTGTAATAGAGTAAGGGATTATAAAAATGAAAAGAGAAAATCAGGAAGGAAGGAAGGAAGGAAGGAAGGGAAGGGAGGAAGGGAGGAGGAAATGGTGGAAATTAAAAATATAGATGGAAGGAAAGGTTGTAAAGGAAGTAAATGTTGATATCAAACCATGTCTGCTCTCTGAGATTATCCGAGTGCTTGTTCATCTAAAAGGCAGCTTAAATGTGATCTTCAACCAGTAAAATTCTGTGTAAGTTTATCCAGCAGAGGGAAACACACACGTCTTAAAACACACGGAATCATTTTATATCAGAAAGAAAACCATTCATTTATTTTATACTGATTCAAAGCAACCCATAAATCGAGTGGAACGGAAAGCCAGTGTACTAGTAAAAAAAAAGGTTCTAGAAGAAACACTTATGTTATATAAACAGCTGTAAAGCCTCTTTTTTCTCTCTTTAAATAAATACAACCAAAAAATGTATCTTGTTACGTCACTGCGAAACGTCAGAAATAGTCGCAAAAACGTTACGTCGTGTAATGTTTCCTCCGATGGTTTACAAAGCACTGACTGTTCCCATAGCAACAGCTCGTTCACAGACAATGGACATATCCAACAATGATGAGCGTGAATAGGAAGTGCTCTACGAAAAACTAATCAGTGGATCACCTTCTGACCAATGGAGAACGCACAACATTGACTTCCCGCATTTTACACAATTGTGCGTATTTATTTTGTTTCTTTTTACACACCGGGGATTCGTCACGGCCCCTCCTAGATTTTTTGACATTTACCATTTTGTAAAAGATTTATCCTGGATGGACAGTGTAAGAGAGATGGTGCGAATGCGTTTGCACTCAGGTAGATGTTTAAATTACATTCCAGGAGAAAAACTCGGCAGCGGTGTTGTGCGTGTAAGCGATTTTTTCTACTACACAATAGCTGAAATGTGAAATGGGAACTTATTGATCACAAAGGTTACAAAGCCTGATCCTCTTACATACAAGAATGCTGTGTATACAAGACGTTTTCCAGAGCATGGCAGGGTGTAAAAGAGAGCTGAGGACGTTTAATTCTATTTAGCCGCATTAAGGAGCTACTTTCAGTCCTTCAGTTGTGTAAAGAATCTTCCTAGTCACTACGTGGCACTTTGGGGTTTGACGTAAGGACATTTGTTTGGATCGCTAGCAGTTTCTCAGGTTATTCGGCTTCAATCATCAGAATACATAAGAAAAATAAACTTCATTTGCGCCTTATATACATTCCTTCAAATCTAATATCTAATATTCAATCATTTATTACATAATAATGATATGAGGGGGGGGGGGGGCACGGTGGCTTGGTGGCTTGGTGGTTAGCACGTTTTGCCTCACACCTCCAGGGTTGGGGGTTCAATTCCTGCCTCCGCCACGTGTGTGTGTGGAGTTTGCATGTTCTCACCCGTGCCTCGGGGGTTTCCTCCGGGTGCTTCCGGTTTCCTCCCCCAGTCCAAAGACATGCATTGTAGGTTGATTGGAATCTCTAAATTATCCGTAGTGTGTGATTGCGTGAGTGAATGAGAGTGTGTGTGTGCCCTGTGATGGGTTGGCACTCCGTCCAGGGTGTATCCTGCCTTGATGCCCAATGACGCCTGAGATAGGGCACAGGCCTCCCCGTGACCCGAGAATAGATCGGATTAGCGGTAGACAATGAATGAATGATATGAGAGCAGCATGGCGGTGAGGTGGTGCAGTGGGTAGCATTGCTGACTCACAGCTCCACATGTTCTTTGTGTCCATGTGATTTTTCCTCCAGGTTTTGCATTTACGACATTATGGCACATGCCCTTATCCAGAGTGAGTTACAGTTTATGTTATTTTAAACAGCTGAGTAATTAAGGGTTTAAAGGCCTTGCTCAGGGGCCCAGCATTGTGACCTGGGATTTGAACTTACAATCTTCCTATCACAATCTTCCTAGCAGTTGTACAACACCTTAACCACTAAGCTACAACTTCGCAGGTTTCCTCACACCCACTGATCCTACTAAGCACTTAGGATCACTGATGATTCTCCCATGCAGAGAAAAATCGAATCCATGATGAACGCTGGCAAAAAAATATATACATAACATATTATTCCACTGACAGTTGATCTCAGTGCAAATCAGACAAAGCCACAGGTGCACTGGGTTTTCCTTATTTATTTATTTGTTTGTTTGTTTGTTTGTTTATTTATCTATCTATTTATTTATTTATTAATTACAGGTATTTACAACCAAAAAAGTGATAGTCTTGCTGCCAACAAATTCAGGTCCCAACCACGAATTCAATTCAATTTATTTCTATAGCGCATTTAACAACCGGACATTGTCTCAAAGCAGCTTTATGGAAGTATAGGAAACGTTGCAGAAATGATGAAGATAATAGTGTTTAGTCACTATTTATCCCCAACATTTATCCCTAATGAGCAAACCTGAGGTGACAGTGGCAAGGAAAAAACTCCCCGAGATAGAAGAAAACCTTAAGAGGAAGCAGGCTCAGAAGGGAACCTCATCCTCATTTGGGGGACCACTGGACAGGAAGTAATGTAAATATTAATAATGCCCTTTCTTCAAACGTTTATATTCACATGCAATTGTGCAACCAAGAGCTCCTGAGGAACTAATAGGAGTTCTTTAGAGACTCCATGTCCAGGTGAATGAGTGTGTGTGCCTGATGAGTAGCATCTCATTTCATAAACAACCAGGTCAGAAGACATATCCTGTGGTCAATGGAAAAGTTTCAGAAGGGGCAAATTAATGGCCCTGCATCAAGGTTTTACTGAAACTTAAACCAGGATAAGAAATGTCCAGCACATTATTTAAACCTGGAAGGATCATGGTGAAGCATCATTTTCGATGGTCAGAAAAAAAAATCAGTGATCACTTAAACGTTTGGTGAAAATAAACTAGTAAAAACACACAGATAGAGCTCATGGCTATGTCCTAATTGTAAAAGTAAAAGCATTTCCACATGTACATTGCTAAGAGAACTCGAGGGAGTGGGATTAAACAGCTGTGTAGCCTTAAGAAAACCACTTATCAGTCAGACTAATTGGAAAAAAGGCTTCAATTTGCTAGGGAGCATAACGATTGGACTCTGGAGCAACGGAAAAAGGTCAAGTGGTCTGATGAGTCCCTCGTCAGTTTTTAAACCTGCTCCTGAGTGATTGGTGCATCAGGGTAAGAGAAGAGGGGGTTAAAGGGATGCACCCTATCATGCCTTGTGCCTACATACAAGCCTGTGGGGGCAGTGGTGTGATCTGGGGTTGCTTCAGTTGGTCAGGTCTAGATTCAGCATGTTATGTGCTCAAGCCGGAATTTTCTGGCAAATTCCAAAATGACCGCCAGTATTCATCAGGCTCAAATTATGAAAGTTTGGTTCAGGGCAGCATGAGACATCACTGTCACTCACTGTGACCACCACAGAGTCCCAGACTAACCCACTGAGAATCGCCAGGATGTGCTGGAGAAGACTTTATGCAGTGGTCCGACTCTTCCATCGTCAACACAAGATCTTGGGGAGAAATGAATGCAACTCTGGATGGAAATAAATGTTGCCATAATCAAAACAAAAGGTGGTCCAATGAATTATTTAGCGTGAGAGTTGTTGTTTTTTTGGCCAGGCCCCAGGCATAACTTATTAATATACTATGTGTGGGTGAAAGATGAATTCCTGCCTCATTCCCAGAATCCCAGGGTTTGACCCAGATCCACCACAGTCCTGACCAGAATAGATGGGATATAAAAGATGAAAAATTAAAACTGTTCAAACTTTCTATTTAATCAGCCTGCTTTTACAGAATCTGAAGATCCAGCCTCTCTACATCTCTCCATTTCTTCATCTGTCTGTCACTGCTGCACTCAGCTCTCCTACCAGTGCTTCACTCACACTTGGCCTTTTTTTCTTTCCCACTCTCTCTCTCTCTCTCTCTCTCTCTGTCTCACTCACTCTCTCTCTCTCTCTCTCTCTCTCTCTCTCTCTCTCTCTTTCTCTCTCTCTCTCTCTCTCTCTCTCTCTCTCTCTCTCTCTCTCTCTCTCTCTCTCTCTCGCTCTCTCAGAGCAGAGAGGTGAGGCAGATAAAATGACTGCTCTCCAAACACCACACTTTGCTCGCAGCCCTTATAAGCCCTCAACTGTGCAAGGATTTTTTTTTTTTTTTTACACACGCACTCTCTCTCTCACACACACACACTGAAAAGAGTGAGAAGAGGCAGAGAATGACAGACAATTAGAGAGAGAGAAATCAAGTGAGAGACAGCAATGACGAGAAAGGACGAAAGAAAGATAAAAGAAATGAAAGAAAAGAATGGAAATGACAATGTGAGAGAGAGTGAGAGAGCGAGAGAGAGAAGAAGGAGAGAGTGATAAATAAGGAGAGGGAGAGAAATCAATGAGAGCTGGACAAAGAGCAAGCGGGGTGTCAGTCTGAGCAGAAAAGAAGGAGAGAGGCCTAGAGACAGGATTAGACAGAAATATGAGAGGGGGAAGAAATAGCGAGGATGATGAAAAACTCCAAGATGAAGTGATAGAGTGAGAGTAAAGAAGGATGGAGAAAAGAAGCTGAGTAATAACAGTAAAGTGGAAAGATAGTAGGATGACAGAATAGACTGAAAACCCGAGGAAAAGGAGTGAGAGCTTGATATAAATATGGAAAGTGCAAAAAATCAAGCAGAGCGTCAGAGATGGAGGGAGAGATCGTAAGAGGATGACAAAGAGAAAAAGTGACAGACCGAAGAGCAAACAAAGAGCAGGTAAATAAGAAAAAAGAGTTAGGAAAGTGATCGAGTGATAGAGTGAGAGAGATAGCGTGAGAGTATAAAACAAAGGAGAAATTGAGTGAGAGGGAGAAAATAGAGGAGGAACATATAGACGAAAATGGAAAAGAGAGTAAATATAATAGAAGTGTGTGCAGAAAAGAAAGAGTAGGTGTGAGGTGCAAGAAGAAAAGATGAGACAGAAAAACAAGAATTTGAAGGTGAAGAGAGAAACTGAGTGAGAGTGGGAGATGCAAAAAAAAATAGATGGGTGAGAGAAAAGGAGGAAAAAGAAAATGGAGGGAGAGAAATATTGAGCGAGATTGGAGAAAATAAAGATGGTGAATATGATGTGAGAGTGGAAAAACATTAGTGTGAGGGAGATGGGTATGAGAGAAAGATGACGTAAAAGCGGGAGAGAGAGAACCTGAAGAAAAGCGATGTAAAAGATGAGATCAGAGAAAGAGAGAAGGGGGGAACGGTGGGAGAAAAATTTTTAGTGAGAGCGGGAGGGATGGAGAGGGGTTGAGAGATCTGAGAAGGAGAGAGCAGAGATTTAGTGCAGCTGTAAACAGAGGAGAGAGAGAGAGAGAGAGAGAGAGAGAGAGAGAAGAGAGAGGAGAGAGAGAGAGAGAGGAATCACAGAGTCAGTGTACATGACTGATGGATTGAACGAAAAGACGGAATTTGTTAGAAGAATAATACAGTAATTTTAATAATCCACCTTAAATTACATAAGGTGGATTATTTTGGAATTTTTATCATGTTTATTATACCATCATCATCTTCATGACATCATGCTCAGTGTCCCATTGATAAGACCTCACTCAAGTTGTCCTGTTTTCTACCAAATAATATATCTAAACTCCACCAATTACCCCTCCTACACAATTTAGCCAACAAACTATCCCAAAGTTGCACCGTTGCCACCCCTAATGCTAGCCCCCCTCCGGTCTTCAGACTCTGGCTCATACACTGTCACTTTGTTCATGTCGCCTCTTCAGTAGACGTGCCGGGAACACCAAACTAGCACTTTTCCCTTTCCTCCTTCCTCCTTCTCTCTGAAACACTAGCTACTGATGGAGAGAATGAGAGATAAAAAATATTGGGTGTGAGAAGAGAAGGCAAGAAATTAAAGAGAGAGAGAGAGGGGTGGGAGGGATTGGTGGTGAGAGAAGAAAGAACCCAAGCGAGAAGGGGGAAGATTGAAGCTCATCAGTTTCCCCTTCTTCGGCTCGTCTCTTCACATTGTCTCAACCTGCCAGCTGAGTGAGATGTGATGATTACGTGTTCTTTACAAAAGAAAGAAAGAGAAGAAAAAAGATTTCTCTCTCCATTTCTCTCATAAGTAATGTGACTCCATTGCTTTTTGGCGATTAGGAATATGTGAGCGAGGGATACCACTACATCAGACTTATAGCTCACATTAGCTTGATTAGCACGATGCTTCAAAATAACCCTGGAAAACCCTAAGAACAGAGAACCCCCTGTCCTGCACACTTGAGCATTTTCCCTGGGTTAGCATTAAGCTAATGAGCAACAATTCATCAGTTGATGCAAAATCTGCAGGAATGTAAAGGGTTTTCTCCGGAACCAAGGTTGAGAACCTGTGGTCTAACCAACAGATATTTGCTTTTGGGCTAACTATCAGAACCATCAGAACCTACATTCCATCCTGATCTCAGTAATTGCTAGTCCCATCACCACACAGTAAATCATACTCCAACAAGAGCTGAGAAACTGTTATCTTGAAGGTTTCAACAAGAAAAAAAAACAGCTGCAGTTTTAGGGCAATGCCTATTTATTATGATGTCATAGGTCACATGGAAATGCCAAAATGGCAGAAGTAGTCTGTCTGGATTGTGTTCATCCTACACACATATACTGATTAATGGCCGAGCAGTAGCTACTGAATCCAGTGTGATAGGTACTGAATCAAATCCAGTAGCTACTGAATCCAATGCAGTAGTTACTAAATCCAGTGCATTAGGTACTGAGTCCAATGCAGTAGCTATTGAATTCAATGCAGTAGGTACTGAATCCAATCTTGTACATACTGAATCAAATGCAGTAGGTACTGAATCAAATGCAGTAGGCACTGAACCCAATGCAGTAGGTACTGAATCAAATGCAGTAGGCACTGAACCCAATGCAGTAGGTACTGAATCCAATCGTATACATACTGAATCAAATGCAGTAGGTACTGAATCAAATGCAGTAGGCACTGAACCCAATGCAGTAGGTACTGAATCAAATGTAGTAGGTACTTAATCAAATGTAGTAGGTACTGAATCCAAATCTGTAGGTACTGAACCCAATGAAGTAGGTACTGAACCCAGTGCAGTAGGCACTGAACCAAATGCAGTAGGTACCGAATCAAATTCAGTAGGTACTTAATCAAACGCAATAGGTACTGAACCCAATGCAGTAGGTACAGTGGTGGCTCAAGTGATTAAGTCTCTGGGTTGTTGATCGGAGGATCGGGGTTCAAGCTCCACTGTTGGGCAATTGAACAAGGCCCTTAACCCTCTCTGCTCCAGGAGCGCTGTATCATAGCTGCCCCTGTGCTGTGACCCCAACTTCCTCAGCTATGATATGCGACGAAAAGAATTCCACTGTGCTGTAGTGTATGTGTGGTGATAATAAAGGCTTCTTGCCCCCCTCTTCTTCTTGCCCCTCTTACTGAATGCAATGCAATAGGTATTGAATCTAATGTATTAGGTACTGAATCTAATGAAGTAGGTACTGAACCCAATGCAGTAGGTACTGAATAAAATGTAGTAGGTACTGAGCCCAATGCAGTAGGTACTGAATCCAAATCTGTAGGTACTGAGCCCAATGCAGTAGGTACTGAATCTAATGAAGTAGGTACTGAGCCCAATGCAGTAGGTACTGAATCAAATGTAGTAGGTACTGAGCCCAATGCAGTAGGTACTGAATCAAATGTAGTAGGTACTGAGCCCAATGCAGTAGGTCCTGAATCAAATGTAGTAGGTACTGAACCCAGTGCAGTAGGTACTGAATCAAATGCAGTATGCACTGAGCCCAATGCAGTAGGTACTGAATCAAATGTAGTAGGTACTGAACCCAGTGCAGTAGGTACTGAATCAAATGTAGTAGGTACTGAGCCCAATGCAGTAGGTACTGAATCAAATGTAGTAGGTACTGAGCCCAATGCAGTAGGTACTAAATCAAATGTAGTAGGTACTGAGCCCAATGCAGTAGGTACTGAATCAAATGCAGTATGCACTGAGCCCAATGCAGTAGGTACTGAATAAAATGCAGCATGCACTGAGCCCAATGCAGTAGGTACTGAAAGTCTTTATAAAGGCTTTCGCATGTCAGAAAATGCACATCGTCACCTCTGACACTCAAAACTCCTCCCATAAACATTAAACATCATACCGTGAATGATTTAATCTGCAATTTGAGCTGATGTGTAATTTGAGCTGATGTTTAAAATGCCAATTCTAGCTGTTACTACAGAAACAAAAACGTATTGGAACGAGTGCATTAATAATTAGTCGACTCGTAAGATCAACACCTTATGACCAATCAGATTCGAGTATTAAAGCAGCGCAGTAGTGTAATTACAGGTAATAGACGTGTGTGTACAGTTAAATACTCACTATGACAGAAATTAAATTCATCCTCTTTGCACTAATAAAGCATTCATTTATACTGTGTGTCATGAAGGTTACTCTACAATCACACACACACACATACACAGTGTGTGTAGAGTGTAATGAGGACTGGCAGGGGCTTGTCTCCTGCTGTTAAACCGTAATGAAGTCTGTCACTCTACTATGCCGGCTTCATCGTTCTCTACATTAAATCACATTTCATTACATCACACGACGCGCCATTCAGCAAACACAATGAGAGCGCGCTCTCGCTACAGTGCCGGGAATCCCAAACGACAAATAAATACACCTTCTGACCAAGAAATGCTTCTTTAATCTGTTATCAAATGCTAATTCTCCATTAAGCCTCATTTTGTAACATAATCCAGAGCCAGTTTCATGAAATAAACGCCTCCCTGTTTGACATGAAGTGCACTACGTGGGGCACAGAAGCAATTATTCTTGCCTCATCCTCATTCCAGGTCACCCGTCCTGCCCCTTTATCGCCATCCTCTCATCTCCTTCCAGTTCTCTCCATCCGTCGCTCGTACGTTAATAACCTGCTGGCCAACTCTACGCTAACCTTCGCACCTCATCAGGAGATCTTTTCATTTAAAAGCTTTTTAATGAACCAATTTCCAATCAAAACATCGTGCTAATTACTAGCACAGGAGGAAGAAATAAAGAGAAAGATCAGCACGGCTCTGGAACCGTCATCAGAACGTCGGATCGGACTTCGGGAAAATTCTCCTACGTGCTGATCACGTCCTCGCGTTTGCACTGCTTCTCTATTTTGCTGCCCAAACAGAGACAGGTTTAGCTTGTATACCACCATCATTGAGATGCTACGAGAAATGAACAAATTACAGTAGAGTTTACAAACCAGCACCAATCCACTGATTGTGTCCCAAACCGAGCACTCCCTTCACTGCATTATTCCAAATGGTTCAACATGTCCATGTGGACGTGTCCTAATCCACATCTCCCTCTTCCTCTTCCTCACATTCCTCTATTCACTAAGCGTGTCCTATACCAATTCCCCGTGTGTCCCAAACTGCACGCTCTAGCCACTATATACACTGCATATACATCATTACAACATCGAACCAGACATTGTAGTCACTATATAGGGCACCTAAACATCATTATAAATGTGTCCTCATAATCAGGTCACTGAGGACGTGTCCCAAACTACACACCCGCAATCCCTATTCAGGGCGCATAAAGTTCATTACAGATGTCTAAACACTACATTCACTAAATAGGCCATGTGGATGTGTTCCAAACAACACACCCTATTCACTCATCAACAACACTGTGTCCCAAACCACACACCCTATTCACTATATAGGGCACATAAACATTATAAAGGTCTCATTATCATCATTATTATAATCTTTATGAATCCATAAAGGTGGATATGTACCAAATCACACACCATATTCACTATATAGGCTGCATAAACATCATTACATACATCTAATTATCCTCATGTGTCCCAAACCAGACACTCTAATCATTATGTAGGGCACATAAAAATTATTATAAATGTCTCCTCATAATCAGGCCACTGAGGACGTGTTCCAAACCAAACACTTTATTCATTATGTAGGACACAAACAGTATAATTGCAAATGTCTAAGTATGATCATGACACTGAGGCAGTGTTCCAAACATATATTCACTATATAGGGCACAAACATCATTATAACCATCTCATCATCATCAGGTTGTTGAGGATGTGTCCCAAACCACACAATATTCACTAGGAGTGATATTTTCAGTCATAACAGTGCATTCTGGGTATTCTGTATCAGCAATAGTACACTAACACATGCAGTTGTGATGCATTAAGGGTCCTTTGGTGTGTTTATGTGTGTGTGTGTGTGTGCGTGTGTGTGTGTGTGCGTGTGTGTTAAAGAAATGAGAAAACAGCATGCAGGTCGGACTCTATTACTATCTGAAAAGGACATGTGTAAATTATAGCGAAGGTACAGAGAGATGTGTGTGTGTGTGTGTGTGTGTGTGTGTGTGAGTGTGTGTGTGTGTGTGTGTTTCCCAGCATGAATGATCAGGCAGCCTGAGCAGAGGATCACATGGGTGTGAAATCTCTGCTGATACACAGAACGGTCCTGCAGACAGAGATAAGAAAGATGGATACAAGACGGCACAGGGAGAGAGAGAGAAAGTTGGAGAAAGAGGGAGAGAGAGTGAGAGAGGGAGAGAGAGAGAGGGAGAGAGAGAGAGAGAGAGAGAGAGAGAGAGAGAGAGAGAGAGAGAGAGAGAGAGAGAAAAGAGGGTGATGGATTGAAGTAGAAGTGGTGGAGACGTGATCGATGAGCAGATAAAACAAAGCAGGAGCTGTGAAGAAAAAATAGAGTGTGAAGACAAACGGGGTAAAAAATTGGCACTTTTCACGTCTGGCCATCTGATTTAGCCGAATCAACCGATCGAGTCCATTTCACATCACATAATTACCCTCCAGGAAGGTCAGACTTGGTTCTCCAAACTCAGTAATCCAAACATAATACTCCAGACACAGTACTCTAGATTCAGTACATCAGTGTCCGTACTGAATAGTGCCCATAGTACCAAATATAGAGTACTTTAGACTCGATACTCCACACTCAGTACTCCTGACTCACTACTCTAATACTTTAGGTTTGGTTCTCCGGATTTGTTACTCCAGACACAGCATTTTTCAGACTCATTACATCAGCCTTAGTAGTAGAGACACTGAACTACAGACACAGCAAATTAGACTCTGTACGTCAGATTCAGTACTTTAGACTCAGTACAAGAAATTGTAAAAGAAAGAAAGAAAGAAAGAAAGAAAGAAAGAAAGAAAGAAAGAAAGAAAGAAAGAATTAGCTGATGAAAGAAAGAAAGAAAGAAAGAAAGAAAGAAAGAAAGAAAGAAAGAAAGACTCAGTACTAGAGACTCAGTACTTCAGACTCAGTACTAGAGCCACCGCACTACAGACACAGCATTTTAGACTCAGTGTGTCGGATTCAATACATCAGACTCAGTACTTCACACTCAGTACTAGAGACACTGTACTACAGACTCAGTACATCAGACTCAGTACTAGAGACTCCGTGCATCAGATTCAGTACATCAGACTCAGTACTTCACACTCAGTACTAGAGACACTGTACTACAGACTCAGTACATCAGACTCAGTACTAGAGACTCCGTGCATCAGATTCAGTACATCAGACTCAGTACTTCACACTCAGTACTAGAGACACTGTACTACAGACTCAGTACATCACACTCAGTACTTTAATACTTAGAGACACTGTACTCCAGACACAGCACCTCAGACAGTACCCTAGATTCAGTACTTCAACCTATTCACCTATGCCTATTTATAGCGTACGTAAGATTCTTGCACAAAACATGTTTCATTCATTCATAAATGATCCAGTTCTTTGCAAATGATTTAATGAATCATTTAGGAGAATGAATCAGTAAGGAGTCATTCCTGTAGTCCAGCTGCTTACGGGATTCAGAACCATGAACTGCAAAACTGAAAGGTGACATCTAAAGCTCCTTATTCCATCCCAGCCGTAACCGACGTAGGTTTGACGAAGGTTTACGTCTTTAAATCACCAATGACCGAGAAGTTGAAGCTGTGAAGAGGAAAAGCCTGATGTTTAATGACATTCACACAGAAACCTCGCTGCTCCAGTAGATTTTTCCTCACTTCATTCATTCTGCTCTCGTTTATCACGCCGTGGTCACAGAGATTGATTCAGTAGCTAGAACAAGGTCATGTTTAGTGAGGCCACTGCAGGTCCCAGCGTCATGACCTCCCCTTTAGACCCCCTGCAGAGCTGACCCTGCTGACCAGGAGGGTGTGAGTTCAAATCCGAGCCCTTCAAGAGTGGAAAAAAACACAGCTGCTGAATGAATAAATAGGTCGTTTCTCTGCAGTAAATACAGCGCACACAGTGAGGACACGTCCCTAACCACACACACACACACACACACACACACACACACACAAACAGTTCAGTGTTTATGGCATACATCCTGAAAGTAAATAAGATTTAAGTCTGCTCTAACGCACAAACATGAAGGAAAACATGAAGGAAATACAGGGCACGAAAGAAAGGGGGAGAGAAATAGAAAGAGAAATGAAAAGGAAAAATTTCTGACAAGAAGGAAAGTGTGTGAGAAAGAAAGAAAAAGATATGAAAAGAGAAAAAGACAGAAAATGAAAAAGTGACAAAAAGCAAAGTCTGAGAGAGTGGGTGAGAAATTGTGAAAGAAAGAAAGAAAGAAAGAAAGAAAGAAAGAAAGAAAGAAAGAAAGAAAGAAACAAAGAAACAAAGAAAGAAAGAAAGAACTGATGAAAGAACTGATGAAAGAACGAAAGAACTGATGAAAAAGAAAGTAAAAAAGAAAGAAAGAAAGAAAGAAAGAAAGAAAGAAAGAAAGAATTAACTGATGAAAGAACGAAAGAACTGATGAAAAAGAAAGAAAGAAAGAAAGAAAGAAAGAAAGAAAGAAAGAAAGAAAGAAAGAAAGAAAGAAAGAAAGAGCAGGGAGAAATGTGAGACATAATGAGAGAAAGAGGAAAAAGAAAACTGAATAAATAAATAAATAAATAAATAAATAAATAAATAAATAAATAAATAAATGCTGTTGGATCACTGAAGCAGAACCTTAAGCTTAAAACTGCTGAATGTATAACTAGTTATTTTACACAGTAAACATCGCAAACACAGAGATACTCGCAGTCCTCTGTGGACATGTCCCAAACCACACACACACACACACACACACACACACACACACACACACACACACACACACACACACACCTTCCTCTGCATGTGATGTGCATGTTCATCATAAATAACGGCTCGTGAAAACTCTAAAGAGATAAATAAACGAGACAATAAACAAACAAAAAAAACCCCAGCAAATTAAATTCATCCTGGAGATGTGATTCATCAGGACTGCGATTGGAATCGACTGAGAACAATCCGGAAAATTCTGTTAGCCTCCGGGAATAAAAAGGAATTATAAATGACAGACGAGGAGACTGGAATGAGGATCAACTCAATAGAGAGAGAGAAAGAGAGAGAGAGAGAGAGAGAGAGAGAGAGAGAGAGAGAAATATAATCACATCAACACACACAAAACACAACACAATTCAAACACTAATAAGAGGAGAAGTTTAGCTTCAACATTTCACTGACCGACTCGATTAAGCTTTCCGTTCATCACTGTCACTAATACAGAGCCGAAAACTGTGTATGTACACACACACACACACACACACACACACACACCTCCATGGGAGTTTCAACAGAGTGTAGTTAGATCTCACACTTTTCTGACACAGACAAATTGCAAAAGTGCAAAGTGTGTGTGTGTGTGTGTGTGTGTATGTGTGTGTGAGAGACTTTAGGTCAATACCCCTCACATTTTGACCACAGCTAAACCCACTGAGGCTACAACTTGGGGTTTAGTGTCATATTCAATCACAGAGTGCCATTATCATTCTAAACCACACACACACACACACACAAGAAAGAAGAAGTGGCAGTGCATAATCGGTAGGTAACTGAACATTAACAGATTCCTTGTGGGAAGAATGTGAGTTTGGAGAGAAAACCATTCTGAGACATTAGCACCTCTGAGGTGGACCACACACACACACACACACACACACACACACTTGCAATTCTATCTCTATGATGTTTACAGTGACGTGTGGGTTACTGTAACTATATTTAGCCATGACATTAACCTCAGTAACCTAACTTTTTTTTTCTCTTCTTCTTCTGTTTAATAATTCCCTGATGTAAATAAATCTTATCAAAGACAGTTGTTTATGTTATGGACCTGTGCTGAGTAAAAAAAACAGAAAGCAAGAAAGACTGAAAAGAGAGCAAAGTTAGTATGTGATAGAGTGTTAGTAAGCATATAAGTGTAGCTTTATATCCACCAATGGAGGTATGGGCGTGCCCCTAGAGTGGATGTGGCCCTGAAGGTTATAGAGGGGAATGTGGGTGTGTCATAGCAGCTCTGAGTGGGCGTTACCCTAAAGGTTGAATGGTGGAATGGAGGCGTGTCATATCAACTGTGAATGGCTGTTACCCTAAAGGTTATAGAAGGGAATGTGGGCATGTCCTAGCAGCTCTGAGAGGGCATGGCCTTACTGGTACAGTGCATCCGGTAAGTATTCCCAGTGCTTCACTTTTTCATGTTACAGCCTTATTCCAAAATGGATTAAATTCATTATTTTCTTCAAAATTCTACAAACAATACCCCATAATGACAACGTGAAAAAAGTATTTTTGAAATCTTTGCAAATTTATTAAAAAAAAAAAACCCAAAAAAAAAATCACATGTATATAAGTATTCACAGCCTTTGCCATGACACTCAAAATTGAGCTCAGGTGCATCCTGTTTCCACTGATCATCCTTGAGATGTTTCTACAACTTGTTTGGAGTCCACCTGTGGTAAATCCAGTTGATTGGACATGATTTGGAAAGGCACACACATGTCTATATAAGGTATATATAAGATTAACAGTGCATGTCAGAGCACAAACCAAGCCATGAAGTCCAAGGAATTGTGTGTAGACCCCTGAGACAGGATTGTATCGAGGCACAGATCTGGAGAAGGGTACAGAAAAATTTCTGCAGCATTGAAGGTCCCAATGAGCACAGTGGCCTGCATCATCCATAAATGGAAGAAGTTTGAAACCACCAGGACTCTTCCTAGAGCGGGCCGCCCAGCCAAACCGAACGATCAGGGAGAAGGGACTTAGTCAGGGAGGTGACCAAGAACCCGATGGTCACTCTGAAAGAGCTCCAGCATTTCTCTGTGGAGAGAGGAGAACCTTCCAGAAGAACAACCATCTCTGCAGCACTCCACCAATCAGGCCTGTATGGTAGAGTGGCCAGACGGAAGCCACTCCTCAGTGACAGTTCGCCTGGAGTTTGCCAAAAGGCACCTGAAGGACTCTCAGACCATGAGAAACAAAATTCCCTGGTCTGATGAATTAAGGATTGAACTCTTTGACCTGAATGGCAAGCGTCATATCTGGATGAGACCAGGCACTGCTCATCTCCTGGCCAATACCATCCCTACAGTGAAGCATGGTGGTGGTAGCATCATGCTGTGAGGATGTTTTTCAGCAGCAGTGGGTGTGTCATAGCAGCTCTGAGTGGGCATGGTCTTAGTGAACTTAGAGGGGAATGTGGGTGTGTTCTTCGTGATCTTAGAGGGGAATGTGGGTGTGTCATAGCAGATCAAAATGGGCATGTTCTTAGTGATTTTAATTCAATTTATTTTATTTATTTGTATAGCGCTTTTAACAAAGAGCACTGTCTCAAAGCAGCTTTACAGAACATAAGAAACAATAAACATACAAACAAACAGTCCTAGATAGATTTTAGAGGGGAATGTGGGTGTGTCATAGCAGCACAGAGTGGGTGTGTCCTCAGTGATCTTAGATGGAAATGTGGGTGTGTCATAGCAGCTTTGAGTGGGCATGTTCACAGTGAACTTAGAGGGGAATGTGGGTCTATCATAGCTGCTCTGAGTGGATGTGTACTTAGTGATCTTATTGGGGAATGTGGGTGTGTCCCTAAAGGATGCAAAGGTGGATTTGAGTGTATAATATCAGCTCTGAGAGGGTGTGGCCTTAATGGTGCTAAAGGGGAATGTGGGAGGGTTATAGCAGCTGAGTGGGCATGGCCTGAATGATATTAGAGGGTAATGTGGGCAAATGGTTGTACATAGGAATGTTGTCTAAAATCAAAGCCAAGCCACGCCCACCTGTCCCACAGCAAGCCTACTGTTCTACACCCTGCCACCTTCTTCTAATTTCCTGATTGACATGTTCATCACAGCGAAAGCATTAAATCAGGTTCCTCTCATCCTGGTCTCACTCTTCTCCTCTGAACCTGATTGATTCTTATTTTACTTAAATAAAACAAAACAACAGAACAGAAACAGAGCTCATAAATCACAAGACAAAGCAACAGTAAACTCTCCAGGTAAACGTGGCAGACAGTGATCGAACCCGCGCTCGATCGTTCCCCAAATAAAGCTGCAGTTTCTCTCTGTTCCCTAAACAGCCAATTGAAATCTGATAGGAGCGATACGGCACGTCTGTGTTAAGAGCGACGGATCTGGGCCAAAAAAGCCTCAGTTTTTAACCATTTGTTTATAAAAATAGTGGAAATGACAGAAGAATGCTAACCTGAGATAGATGAAGAGGTTTTTTAGAAAGACTTCGGTCTTGTGTGTGGAGTTTATTGGTAAAAGTGAGTAGATATTTATTCACACACACATAATCAGTATAAATGTAAACAGTGAAGACTGATGAGCATATCGTCAGTGGGAGTGATTGTGTTCGGAGTCGTTTGTCTTAATTCGGTTCCATTCAGAGCGATCTATATATCCGTTTGTCTGTTTCACCAGGTTCCAAGCTCATTATCTTCACCTCCCACATACGCACTAATGAATTCATCACTGATACATCATCAGACATGCCAGTTTCCAGTAGCGTTCGGAATTCTGATTCTTTTCAGAGAGTCACCAAGAAGAGTCGACTCCCAAATGGTTCATTCTGTTTATTTATTTATTGATTACAATATTATGACCAGTGACTGTGCTTAATGTTGGTACAAATTGTTCCATGAAATCATTTTCAAAGTTACTGAAATAAATGACTCAATGAGTCGACTGAATGAGTAACACCAGGAAACAACTCACGAATGAGTCACGCTCATGCTGTCATCATTCACTAAAAGAGTCGACTCGTTTGTGAGTGACTTATCACTAATTTCCATTGTGTGAAAGTGGTGCGAAAATCTCCAGTGAACAGCGTTAGATTAACAGATTCCTGATTTCTAAAAGCCCATTCATTCATTCATTCATTCATTCATTCATTCATTCATTCATTCATTCATTCATCCATTCATCCATCCATCCATTCATTGGTTTTCATTAAAAAAAAACCTTTCAAACCTTTAAAAAAAAAACACAGTGGATTTCTGGAAGTGGAACTTTGGTTTTCATTACAACTAAAACATAACGTATTTTAATTAATTAATTGATTCATAATTATTACTTTTATACCTTATTTTTTTTTATTAATTAAATTGATTATTTTTAAATATGTGTATTTTGCTAGGCAAATTTCTTTTTCTTTCTTTCTTTCTTTCTTTCTTTCTTTCTTTCTTTCTTTCTTTCTTTTGCCAAATTTGAATACATCGTTAGCATAATCACATGTACTGGGTAGTTTGTGCTAAACCACTTCGGGTGTGATTATTATCATTTTGCTGTTAAATGAGAAATAAATAATAAATATAGAAAGAAACTTCCAGAACCCTAAGATGGTGAAAGGGTTAAAGCTGAGAGCTGGGTCTGAAATCAACACTGTTGTGCTGTAAATCCAGATAAATCGTTGCTTGTGACTCATACAACATGTTTGCAGGTAGGGTTTTTCGTATGATTTCAATTTTTATAACTTAAATGGCATTTAAAAAAAAAAGTTTGATTGACAGCCAACATTTCACTCTCACAGGAAATTTTAATATCGGCCAATTACCACGAGTCACAAAAGAGCATGTGTACTCCTGATGTATAAATGGCTGTATTTAGTTCTGACATTTTCCTTGTGGATTTCAGAAAGTGACAGGTAAAAATTTTCATTTAACTGACAGTGTGGAAGGTAAAAAAAATCATTTCAAACCCTGACTGAGAGAAATCCATGCTTCAGCTGTTTTGTATATTTTTTTAGTAATCACTTGCTCCAAGTTAGCATATAGCATTGTATCGTATCATGTATTGTATGGTTTTACCAAATTACTGAATCATATTGAATCGCATCGAATCATAGTGAGTCATATGGAATCGTTTTAAATCAAACCGAATCATATTTAATCATATTTAATTATATAGAATTATATCCAATCATACCAAATCATATGGAATCGTATCAAATTATGGATTTGTATCAAATCATACTGAATCATATGGAATCGTATAATCATATGGAATCGTATCGAATTAATACCTAATCGTATGGAATCATATGGAATCATACTAAATTATATGGAATCATATGGAATCATATCGAATTATACTGAACCATATGGAATCGTATCAAATCATACCGAATCATGTGGAATCATATTGAATCATACAGACTGATATGGAATCGTATCTAATCATACCGAATCATATGGAATCGTATCAAATTTGGGATTTGTTTTGGATCATACCGAATCATCTGGAATCGTATCAAATCATACTGAATCATATGGATTTGTATAATCATATGGAATCGTATCGAATTAATACCTAATCGTATGGAATCATATCGAATCATACTAAATTATATGGAATCATATGGAATTGTATCAAATTATACTGAACCATATGCAATTGTATCAAATCATACCGATTCATGTGGAATCTTATCGAATCCAACTGATTTATACGAAATCGTATCGAATCGTACCGAATCATATGGAATCTTATTGAATCATATTTAATTATATGGAATTATATCCAATCATACCAAATCATGTAGAATCGTATCAAACCATACTGAATCATATGGAATCGTATGGAATCATATGGAATCATATCAAATCATACCGAATCATATGGAATCGTATCGAATCATACAGAATCATATGGAATCATATAATCATCTGGAATCGTAATGAATCATACCAAATCATATGGAATCATATCAAATTAATACCTAATCGCATGAAATCATATCGAATCATACTGAATCATATGGAATCATATTGAATTATACTGAACCATATGGAATCATATCAAATCATACAGAATCATATGGAATCAGATCGAATTGTATTGATTTTTACCAAATCACATTAAATCGAATCACATCATATAGATTCGTATCAAATTGTACTGAATAGTAACAGAATCATTTTGTAATTGAGAAACTGAGAGTTATACCTGCATGTTCTATCAAATAGTGCGAATGCTGTGCATCGTGTCTTATCATGTCATACTGTACGCTATCATATTGTACCATATCATCGAATTGTATTGAATCGTATCTATGAGTATCAAATCGTATCAAATCGTAATATAGTAAATTGTATAAAATCACAGTGAATCGCTTTGAATAGAATTGTATCAAATCATTTCGAATTGTACTGAATCATATTAAATGATATCAAATCACAACAGAATCGTATCAAATCATATAGAATCTTATTGATTTAAATCAAATCACAAAGTATTAATTCGTATAAAAGTGTATTAAATCATATAAAATTATATCGACTTGTATCAAACATTGAATCATATCAAATCACAATATATTGAATCGTATCGAATCGTATTAAATCATATCGAATCGTATTGAATCATCCGAATCGTATTGAATTATATCAGATTGTATTGAATTATATCAGATTCGTATCATAACGTAATGAACTGAGGTTTACACCCAGACGTTTTAATACATAGTGTGGCTGCTTAGTTTAAATAAATACTGAGACCTGAATTTACGAGTTAAGTACACATGAATCTGCTGTTTTTGGATTTCTTATTATTACACGCTCCTGATGGAGTGTCTTGTTGTTCTGTCAGTGTGCTGTACTCCAGCGAGCTCTACTCCATCTCCCGCTGCAGTGGACATGGTAAGTCCACATCAGCATCGCATTAGCCTTTCCAGAGCAAATGTCATCCTGCTCCGCTTCCTCTAGTCCTGAATGGTTCCCCCTGAGGAAGGCAAAAGAGATGCCGCAGAGAAAAGAAAACAGACACAAATGCCGGTGGAGAAAAGAAAAGATAAAAAGAGAGAGAGAGAGAGAGAGAGAGAGAGAGAGAGAGAGTATGCAAACGAGACCTTAAACTGAGAACAAAAAAACACAAAGAGCGCAGATAAGAGAGATGACGAGGATCTGACCCCAGACTCAATACGCCACAGAAATAAATAAATAAATAAATAAATAAATAAATAAATAAATAAATAAATATCACACAGGATATAAATCAGGGTGCATTTTAAATATATGAAAGGTTCTATATAATGTTCTCCTTTCTTTTTTTTCTTCATCTTTCTTTTCTTCCTCATCATCATCATCATCATCATCATCATCATCTTCTATTCCTATTCAGCACCCTTTTCTTGTCATTTCTTCTTCTTTTCTGTTTCTTTCCATGTTCTTCTTCTCCTCCTTTTTTCTGTTACTTTGTCTGTTCTTCTTCTTCTTCTCTTCTGTTTCTGTCTCATCTTCTTCTCTTCTGTTTCTTTGTCACTTCTTCTTCTTCTCCTCCTCCTCTTCTGTTTCTGTCTCTTCTTCTTCTTTTTCTTCTTCATCTTCTACTTTTCTTCTGCTTCTTTGTCTCTTCTTCTTCTTCTACTTTTCTTCTGCTTCTTTGTCTCTTCTTCTTCTTCTTCTTCTTCTCCTCCTCTTCTGTTTCTTTGTCTCTTCTTCTTTGTCTTCTACTTTTCTTCTGTTTCTTTGTCCCTTCTTCTTCTCCTCTCCTGTTTCTTTGTCTCTTTTTCTCTGTTACTTTGTCTGTCCTTCTTCTTCTGTTTCTTTGTCTCATCACCTTGTTTTCTTTTTCTCTGTCTCTTCTTCTTCTACTACTACTGCTTCTGATTCTGTCTCTACTTCTTGCTCTCTTAGTTTTTTTGTTTCTTTGTCTCTTCTCCTCTTCAATTTCTTTGTCCGTTCTTCTTCGTCATCATCATCATCATCTTCTTGCTTTCTGTTTCTTTGTTCTTCTTCTTCTTCTTCCAGCCTGCAATCTTTTAGCTAAAGACGGGTGTGATTCTACACGTAGTAGTTAGAGATGATAATCAGATGTGAAACATTGCACTAGACATGTGCTACATTTGATCAGCTCCGTTTTATTAACAATTCCCTTTTAACTCGATTCCGAATTCTAAACCGTAAACTGCAGAACATCACACACTTATTCACTGCTCTGTCCTTTATTTCTGCGTGGTTTATCACCAGTCTTTCCTGTGGCCACTTTAAATGTCTTTTGTCTGGAGTGTTTTTGTTTCATCCCTGGGGCAGTTGGGACAGAGAAGTTTGTGTGTGTGTGTGTGTGTGTGTGTGTGTGAGATGGGCCTCTCGCAGTGTGACATTTGCTAATAAAGGCCATTTCAAACACGGATGCTCTCATGAGACACACACACACACACACACACACACTTTGATCTCATCTTCCCCACTGTTCTCAGAGTCTCCTCACACTGTATTGATGTGACACAGAAATCCAGACCGGTGCATCCACAGCTGCGGGGCGAGAGACAATGACACACACTTACAAATACCACTTTCCAAAAATTCCTCACAGCCGCAATTTAAAAAGGAAGTGACACCGAGGTGAGGTGTGAGGATGGAACGGAAAAAAAAAAAGATTTCGAAGCAAACCATTTCTTCTGTTCTCGAATTCTCCCTTCTGATTGGTCAAAAAGGATTCGATCCAAAAAGGATTCGATTTTACAGTGTTATTGTCTGTAATGTAAACGATAAAAGTTTCGTATTAACACACTCGTTTTTAACACGTTAGCGTTTCCATAGTAACCGTCACAACCGGCCGCCACTCCCGCCATATGCGGGGCTCGAACACGGATCGCCGTGGTGCCGCGTGCTCCAGCGCGCCGTGAAAACGCAGACCCAAAAGCAGGACTCAGTGAAGCACTGTTTTTATTAACACAAACACGATACAGGGGAAAGACGAACATAACACTAGACTCCGTGGTTACATAAAACTAAACTTACAAACATAACCCCTAACGTAACGTAACACCCACGGGACAGCTATACACAGAACATTGAGCCACGCCACACATGCACACCAGGATCCCTTTTATAGGGAAACACATCAGGGTAATCAGGGACAGGTGACACAATCAGGGTGGAGAACAATGGGCAGGAAATCACACAGACACAAACAGGCTTCCAGGATTCTCCTGCCAGCGCCCTCCCCGGGCCTGGCAGGGAACTGTCCAGCTACTCCTGACAGTAACAACCCATGTCCCGGGTGACAACGGTTTTATCTATTCAAGGTCTCGATTCCGAGATCATCTTACACGACATCCACATCCGAAATTCCTACAATTCCATGACAACTTTATTCCCCTGGAAGCTAATCTTCGCATTTCTATAATGTTACTTATGTTTCTGAGAACGTTTTAACAACATTTCTGAAGCAAACCATAATGACGGCAACATTTTTTTTTTTTCCAAGTTCTCGATTCTGATTGGTCAAATTTATTTTACAGCCGTTTGGTCAGGCCTGTTAATTAACATTTGAAATGAGAATAGCGACGCTAATTTATAATTGTGATGCTAATGCGGCTACTGTACATATGAAATGATTTTCATAATGCTAACAGACTGTGCGAGCTTGATTAGCAGGATTAGCGCATTTTTGTTGGGATTTTTGGATGTTTGATCCACCTGGTTGTGTGTGTGTGTGTGTGTGTGTGTGTGTGTGTGTGTTAGAGAAACACATCTGCCACTCTTGCTTGTTTACCCGTCGGTCTCATTAAAGTCCCCTGAGCTCTATCAGTGCGAGAGGATATACCGTAAGATTGTTTTTTTTTTTTTTTTGGCTAGCTACTTAATTCATTAGCACCGAGCTGAATTAAAATGTAAATTTATTTTACAGCCATTTGGTCTGTAATTCAAATCACAGGTTTATACTAACACACTGGTTTTAATAGATTAGTGTTTCTATGGTAACAGTTTTGTGCACTGGATATGTTAAGGTACGGTGGCCTAGAAGTGCAAACTATCCAGTAGAGGGAACCCTCACCCGAGTTCTGAGACTTCCAGGTCATGGGTCAGACTTTCGGTTATTTAACACGCTCATGCCGGCTTCTCTACGCGACGTATCAGTTTTCTCGCTGTGTACCAAGCCTTGCATATTTTCCATTGTTTCACCATTGTGTATGACCTGTTTTCTATTTTTTGGATTTCCGCTGTTTGTATTTTGCCCCTTTGGATTTGTTTGCTACGCAGACTGTTTATTCTGACCCTGTGTTTTCCACTCTGTCTTTGCCTTTGCATTATTCTGCCTTGATTATTAAAAGATTGTTGTACCCCATATGGATCCGTCTCAGCCTGCATTACAGTACAATAGTTTGCGAATAGAAATATTTACCTCTGATTGGACGAGGCATCTGTCACTCAGGATATACAGGAAGTAGGAAATTGTGTTATCTAATTTAATATCTTGTACATGTGTGTAGTTCTGTGTTCACTTTAAACCATTTTTTTCTATAGTTCAACTTTAAATCTAAAAAATAACCAACACATATTTATCTTTATAAGAAAATGGAATCCATTCAGCGTTACTTTGAGGAAGGACGTTCATACGGCGTGATTCTGGATACACTGATAGCGTATCATGGCGTACAGATTACTTTGCGATCTCTAAAAACACACCTGAAGAACTCAGGAATGTTCGGAAGACCAAACTATTCCAGATTAAAGGATGTAAGGAGCGCTATAAGAGCAGAGCTGCGTTCATACACACACCAATCCACTTTCTACTGCTGCAGCCTGCTGGACTTCCTGTATATCCTGATTGACAGATGTCTCAGATGAGACCAGACTCATTTTATATCAGAAAATCATTCGTTTATGCTGAATGAAAATGTCCCATAAATGTCAGAGAGAAGGTGATTATTCGTTGTGAAGTTACAGACACCGAAAAGATGGCGCCTTTGTTTCAAGCTGATCTGCTCTACCAACTCAAGACCTGTCACTTTTTTACTCAGGGAAAAAAAAGAGTCTCCAGATCCAATAATGCCGTCTCTCCACGCACACTCACACACACGCAAAGGACTAATAAACACGAAATGGCAGACGAGAACCTCATGAATTCTCTCAGCAGTCATTCCACTGCTGCAAAAGCCATTAATCCGACTCATTAATTATCCAACCGGATCATTCCCCAGTCCTGTTTTTCCACACAGAGGAAGTACATGCAGACCCTCGCTCTCTCTTCCTCGCCCTCTCCCTCTCTCCAGACGGACATTTGTGTTTGAGGTTGACGATCAGAATCTGTAATGTCGCTCCAGAGGACATTCGGTGGTTTGGAACAAGGCCTGTTTAACAAACGAGGCCATATTCCCAAACCAAAATCATTCTAATTTGTTTTTATAAATACGCAGATGTTCAATTTTCATAAATATGTGTGTGTTTGTGTCGTGGGTCGCATTTCTGTTTTTCCGTGTGGTTCAAATTACCGTTCTTTTTGGGACGAGCGTTGGGAACGCAGCGTATAATAAACACAAATCATAAATTACTGAAAGTAAATATTTAACGAGGACAGAAAATTACATGTATGAGATCAAAACATTGTTAATGTTCTGTATGTTTCTGCCAGAAATAGAACAGACTGTACACTCAACAGTAAAACTCAAGACACACACACACACACACACACAACACACAGCAGGCGCAGAGGTGTGTACTGTATTGAGATTCAACCGATTGTTCACTATCCTGTAGAGAGCGAATGAGTTCAGGTTGGTGAGCTTTTACAGACGCAGCAGAGCATGCTAATGAGGAAGCGAGCACGCTAGGCTAAAGGCTGTAGGACCCTCCAGAATTAGCTTTGAACCTGAGGAGAGCCCTCTTCATTACCTACAAGACACAGCAAGCCATCACACAGAGAGAGAGAGAGAGAGAGAGAGAGAGAGAGAGAGAGAGAGAGAGAGAGAGAGAGAGAGAAAATGTTTCCTAACCACCGAATGAAATCAGTCCAAGGGGGAAGGAGAGAGGGTGAGAGAGAGAGAGAGAGAGAGAGAGAGGGGGCGAGAGAGAGAGAGAGTGCCAGGCAGACGTAGAGGAGATGTTTCCTAAACACCAAAGGAAATCAGCTGAAAGGGGAAAGAGCGATGGCAGAGAATGGAAATGAAAAGAGAGAGAGAGAGACAGACAAACAAACAGAAAGATGTTTCCTTAATGCTGACAACTCAACTGGGAAGGAGTGATGGTACAGTAATGATAGATAGATAGATGAATAGATGGATAGATAGATAGATAGATAGATAGATAGATAGATAGATAGATAGATAGATAGATAGATAGATAGATAGAAGATCATAAAGAAGATATTTCTAAAACACCAAAGGAAATCAGCTCAAAGGGGAAAAAAAGTGATGGCAGAGGATGGCAATGGGAAAGTAAGAGAGAGAGAGAGAGAGAGAGAGAGAGAGAGAGAGAGAGAGAGGCAGATGTTTCCTAAACACTGAAAGAAAACAGATTGAAGGGGAAGGAGTGATGGCACAGTAATCCCTTTCCACAAAAGAAAAATGAGAGAGAGAGAGAGAGAGAGAGAGAGAGAGAGAGAGAGAGAGAGAGAGAGAGAGAGACTTAGATCACGTCTCCTGGTTCTGAATTTAACCATAAACTCAGCTTCTGTGTGTTTCTCCTCCTTCTCACAGTCTTCATGCAGGTTCCTTTCAGGTTCTCCAGGTTTCCTCTGACCTCCAAAAACATGGTGGTTGTGTGGATTAGCTATACTGACTCAAGAATAAACAATTACTCTGGAAAGATTTAAGTTTTTGAATATTAAATTTAACTTGTACATCTAACTTGATGATGTTCTTAAATAAATCATAATAATGAAAAAATGGAACGTAAAGCTTCCTGCCAGCTTGATGACATCACCCAGGCATCGACTGACCGGGCAAGCTAGTCAGATTCAATTGCTAAGTCTGGCATATTTTTTCCTCAGAAACGATCAGGATCCTTCAGTTACATCAGCGAAAGCGAGCCACAAGAAATCTGACACCAAAGTATCCTGTGATTTATTACAAAAATATAAACATACAATAGACAACAGAATCCTAGCATACAGTACAGTCTTAATTGCTGAGTCATGCTAACTCTGTGCCTCAAACCAAGTGACAACCAGGTGCCCTTTTGATCCTGCGTATGTGTGTGTGTGCGCGCGCTTGTTTCCATCTCTACTCATCCAGCAAATATGCTAACTTACACTATGTGCCACTAATTAAACAATTCCATCATGCTAACTCCTCCCTGTCATGATTAGCTACATTAGCATGCCAGGTGTAGCCTTTTTATCTCCACATATACACTACTTAAACACATTTTACCTTCGTATTTACTCTCTTTTTTGTTTTTGAGGTGCATTAGCAAAGCCTGTCTGCCGCTCTCATGCTTGTTAATTAACATTTGAAATGAGAATAGCGACGCTAATTTATAATTGTGATGCTAATGCGGCTACTGTAAATCTGAAATGATTTTCATAATGCTAACAGACTGTGCAAGCTTGATTAGCAGGATTAACGCACTTTTGTTGGGATTTTTGGATGTTTGATCCACCTGGTTGTGTGTGTGTGTGTGTGTGTGTGTGTGTGTGTGTCTGTGTGTGTGTTAGAGAAACACATCCGCCACTCTTGCTTGTTTACCCTTCGGCCTCATTAAAGTCCACTGAGATCTATCAGCGAGAGCTGATACACTGTAAGGTTGTTTTTTTTTTTTTTTTTGGGTAGCTACTTAATTCATTAGCACCGAGCTGTTTTTTTTGAAATCAAACGCTCAAGGTCAAGTTGACCTGACGCTGGGATTTATATTAAAGTTAAATATTTATTAAATGTCAGCAGAGATGGTTCAGATATGACAAGCTCATTTCCAAGTCAAATCCCAGACACCAGAGAGATCTGACTCCAAACACTGTGGGAGGTGTGTGTGTGTGTGTGTGTGTGTGTGTGTGTGTGTGTGTGTGTGTGTGTGATCATTTAAGACATGTTCAGTCTCCCCGGGCAATGCGCTCGAAGTCTCAGGACATAGTCAAGATTACAGCCCTAAGTGTAGAGCTTCATACTGCAGCACTGTGTAAAACACACACACACACACACACACACACACACACACACACATACAGAGTCAACACATTCCTTCAGTGATTCATTAGGTGAAATCGATACTCCTGTACTCTTTCTTTCTTTCTTTCTTTCTTTCTTTCTTTCTTTCTTTCTTTCTTTCTTTTTCTTTCTTTCTTTACACCTTGTTAATTTCACACTCTATCTGTCTATCTATCTATCTATCTATCTATCTATCTGTCTATCTATCTATCTATCTATCTATCTATCTATCTATCTATCTATCTATCTATCTATCTTTCTTTCTAGCACTCATTATTTAATCCTTTCTTTATTTTTCTTCTCTCCACACGCACACATTACTTTGTTAAATGCTTGATTACCGCACGAGGTTAATGGCAGCGGAGATCAGCACGCCTGCTATCAACTCCTAATAATAACGCTATTAATGATTATTTCTCATTTTCTTTCTTTCAGCTCTTTGAAAACACATGAGAAATGCGTCAATCATCCAGACCTCCCTGTGCTCATTTGGTTAGCTGAACACAAAGCCTGACAAATCCACTGGAAAAGCAACAAAACCAATGCAAAGCACGACAAAACTAGCAGAAGGTCTGACAAATTCGACAGACCGCGTGACCAATCCAATGCAAAACCAACACAAAGTATGACAAAACTAACGTAAAACACGACACAACCAACACAGAGCACAACATAAACAACACAAATGCAACAAAGACCACAACAGAACCTATGTAAAAGGCAAAAAAGCCATTCTAAAAGCGTTACAAAACCAACACAAGTGCAACAAAACCAACTCTACACAACACAAAGTGAGTGTACTGTGTATTTTTATTGACAGTGGGGTTTTGTAAATGTTGTGGTGTATTATGCTCTGTGTTGAATTTGTCTTCTAGACCAAGATGGTGGTGCGTGCACAACGTGAGGCGTGTCTCCCCCAACGTGTCTCCCCAGATTTGGCGATTTAGTAGTCATTTCTCTACTAGTTGCAAGTTTATTCACTCAGAATAGCCTTGCATATATCTCATATAGCTGACAAGCATTGTTGGACATCGGTCATAATTGGATAAATGATCATTTACCGATCTTTCAAGTCCCTCAGGAAATCGCCAAAACACAGCTGATCTCCGCTCCAGCTCACCCAGCAGAGAGAGCGCAAAAATGGATCAAGGAATGTAATGTCGTTATTTTTACAGAAACTTGGCTTAACAACAACATTCACAGCAGCACCACTGAGATAGAGGGACACAGTGTTTTCTGGACAGATCAACACGTATATTGACAACACACTGGGCCCACTCCAGTTTGCCTACTTTTTGAATAGGTCAACAGAGGATGCCATTTC
>JAUCMX010000017.1:21666118-21673618 GCA_033459395.1 Hemibagrus guttatus
TATTATTATTATTATTATTATTATTATTATTATTATTATCATTATTATTATTATTATTATTATTATTATTATTATTATTATTATTATCATTATTATTATTATTATTATTATATTATTATTATTACAACATTGCTGTCTTTTAATGAAAAACTCACAAAAGTTTAAAAGCAAAATTGATTAATTTGAGTACAAAATGCTGACTAAATAAATAATAATAATAATAAAAAAAAACATTGTTTCAAGTTAAAATATATTACAATATATAGGATATATTTGCATAATCCTAAGCCCCTCCCCTCAGCCTAACTGTAACCAATCAGAGCAGGACACACCAGTAAAAGAGTTATGGACCGAGTTTCCTGGCGGTACAGAGATCCGGCGTGTGATTGGTTGTTTGTATATACTCGAGTTATGTTGTTAAAGAGCAATTTAGCAGATGTGAAAAGGTGTTTAAAGCTCGTCGCGCCATTCAAAGCACCTCCATAATTTTCTCTCGCTCACGTAATGTCCCTCGTCTGATTGTTATTCCACCGACGTAACCTCGGACACGCGCCGCTAAAGGCACCTGCTAATTATCTTCGTTGTCTAGCTACAACACAAAGCTGGCGTTCGAATCAGAGCCGCCTTTCTAAAAGCAGGAGTGGAGAGAAAGGGAGGAAGCTTTCACAGACTGAGCTGAAGGGAAAACCACTGAGATCAATGCAGGGTTTCCAATTAGTCTCGATTGGCAGCGGTAGAGGGAGATTAGCGCCCGAGTGTCGATTAGATTTCCTGCTCTGTCAATAGCCAAACAAAGTTAGCTCTTTGAATAATTGCTACGGCGGATATGCGGAAAGGAAACAGAAGATCGATGAGAAATTATCTGATTGATGACGGTGCAGTCGGTGAAGAGATCCTTCATAGAAAACAACAATACGAGCTACATCAAGTTCAGGTCAGAAAGAAAGTCCATAAAGTGCTGAACTGTTACGCAAGAGATCACGAAAGCGTTTAACGTATCAAAAAAAAAAAAAAAAAAATCCCAATAATTCTTACTGTCTCACTGGGGAAGCAAGATTCCTACAGTTTAATCCTCCATATTGGAATTACGAGTCCTGATTTTACTAATCAAACCAGGAAGTGAGGTAACTGGAAAAAGTTTTTAATTAAAAGCTACGGTTGTGGGGATTGAGTGAAGATTTAAGTTTAGTGTGATAAATATTGTGATAAATGATTCTTCTGCCTGTTAAACAATAAACTTTTGTTGCTAGGCAACACAACACTCAGATAATAAGATGCTTTAAACCTGCTGCATTAATACTGAATTTAACTATTGTAAAATTAATGATTTTAGAACTAGATCAGATTTCTAACATTTATTTATTTATTTATTTTTTTATTTATTTTTTTATTTATTTATTTAAAGCAATTTTTAATGTAAATATAATTTATTATTATTATTATTATTATTATTATTATTGCTATTATTATTATTATTATTATTATTATTACTATTATTATTAAAACAACATATATTTATTTATTTGTTTATTTATTCATCATCAGTGCAGCAGGTTGTGTTGCTGCCTCACAACCCAACTATTCCTAATTTGAACGCGACATTGGGTTTAAGTTTTATATGGAATTCCAAACATTCTCCTTGTGTTGGGTTTCCTTCAGGTTTTCCCCCAACACCCAGAAGCCCCCAGGTATAAAAATACACATTCTGCAACGGTGCAAAAGACACATCATCATATCCATGGTGTATTCCTGCTCTCATCACTCACATCCAGTGTTTTCCAGAATAAACTGCACCACATCCCTTAGTGTGCCTGCCATTCAATCCCATCACAAGATAATAAGGATATCATGCTAATTTAAATTAACACACACACACACACACCTATATGCTAATGCTAGTTGTTAGATATTAAAAAAAAAAAGGGGAAACACGTGAGAACGTTTTTGGGGTCGGAACAACAGGAAGTTTTCCCCATCTGTAGTGTAACTCGAGAAAATGACCACAAAGTGTGGAATAACGGCAATAACGTCATCTTTCCGTTCTGTTAGCAGATGAGCATCTACATGACAGTGCTGCGTCCAGTCGAAATCACAGAGTATGTTACACCCAGTTCTGTCTAGCTACAGAGGAAGAGATAAGTGTGAAGAAAACAAGCTTCAGTGAAGACACATCTGTCCCGTATCTTCCTGTATCTTCCCGTATCTCCATCTCCCTTTTCCCTCCTCACATGAAAATATTATCATATCAGTTGCAAAGGAAAATAATCAGCAGAGATTCTGACTCAACTTCGTGTCTGTCTCTCTCTCCAAGCTCATACAATCAATAATTCTTGTTCCTGGAAAAGATGTGTGGTCTTATTTAAATTTTCCCGCACCACTCCATAACACCAAGTTTTGCTTCTGGATAAGTTTAAGTTATCGATTGACATCCAGACCTTTAATTATTCATACTGTATTGAAGAAATTGTATCATGAGTCATTTCATTATTTTACTTCATTCCACACAATCTCTTAAAAACACACACACACACACACACACAGCATTGTGCAAGAATACTTAGGGAAATTTTGTGTATAAAACTCTCCTCCACACCAGGACTAAATTTAAGCCAAAATCAAAAATGCATAAGGCATAAGATCAATAATAAGTAACAGGAAGTGTGGAAGTTCATTTCAGGATTAACATAAAAAATCCTTAATCCATAAAGTCCTTTTCCTTAATTAAGTGCCTTAATGTTACATTATATAGGGGGGTGAATGAAAAAAATCTGAGACTCATAGGTACGTTGAATGCAGCATTCAGGAGGGAAAAAACAAAAATTTCTGTGCTTGCAATTAAAGCTTAATTTAAAACTTCTCTCGCTAAGCATCTTTTCTTCATAACATCATGTGATAAAATTCTTTAATATCACAATATACCAGAAAACACAAACACACGACATGCAGAGAAGAGCTGAGGCTCGTTGAATGCTGCATTTCACCAAGACAGTGTTCAAGAATTAAAAACATGGCTTTTTCACAGATATTAAGAAATGACAAAAGATTTCTGTGTAAAATATTAATATCATGTCACAGAAAAAACACACACACACACACACAGAAATTCTGAGGCATGCTGAAAGCAGTGTTAAGATTTAAATTGTAAATAAACCCGAGTTCAGGATCAAGGTCCACAATGAAGCAACATCTTTTCCTTATAAAATCATTATCAAAAAAGTGAATAATAAATGAATAAATAATCAATAAATCTATAATAAATAAGTTATTCAAACACCGTAAACACAGTCCTTGAATACATCACTGAATATGTGTGAGAGTAAAAGTTTGAAAGACATTTCTAATTCTTCAGTATCTATCAAAATACATGCAGCCATAAAATCGGAGGCTCGCTGAACACAGCATGGTTAGACTGAGAGTGAACATATGGAATCAAATATCAGTAAATAAATAAATAAATAAATAAATAGTAATAGGATACCCCTGAGCTATTGGATGCTGCATTTAGAAAGAAAATATTAGTCATTTATTGACCAGTTATTTATAGTCACAAGTATATATTTATAATTCTATAAAATAATAAAATGAAAATTCTGTAAATAAATAAATAAAATAAATAAATAAATAAATCCTGCATAACCAGAAATCCTGACAGTGGTTTATTTCTGGATCAAAATATGTCCTTAAGTTTTTATCATACCAAAAATTATTGTAAATAAATTCTGTAACACACACCATCTACCAGAAAGCTGATTCACACAAGCCTGGAATACCAGAGAACCATTGAACACACCATTCAGCACGATTCTGTTGAGGATGTGGTTTAATTCATTCTGAAAATTCATAAACAAATGCAATAAATACAAATAAAAGAAACGCACCCATGCCTAAAAATTGGAAGAGCCAGTGAACACTGCATTTAATACGCAGGGACAGGGATATAAAGCCCAGTATCATACACATCACTACACACACAAAGCCCAGCATCACATGTCAATCCACACACACACCCACAGTCGGATATTAAGCCCCGTGTAAGCATCACTCTACGCACACACACAAATTCAGATATAAAGCCCAATGTCAAACACGTCACTACACACACACAGGGATTCAGATATAAATCCCAGTGTCATACACATCACTCCACACACACACACACACAGTGTTTGTGTCCACAGTGAGTGTTAGAGCCACACTCCAACAGCAGAAAGTACTAAAGTAGGGCCCTACCTTTGAGCACACTTCGCCCGTGCACTAGATCCCTCGAGAGGCGCAGGGAGTAAAGGCTTTGTGAAAATCCTGACTTGCACAGCGGCACATTCAGCTGCATCTCCCCGAGCAGCCCCTGTGAGACAACACACACACACACACCCACTATTGATTTCTTGTGGACCACCATGACCCTGATATGAGGAGTAAGATCATGGACAGCATGATCTTAGCAGCTCTGTTTGTGTGTGTGTGTGTGTGTGTGTGTGTGTGTGTGTGTGTGTGTGTTTACACATGTTCCAGCAGAGTTCAAGAGCATACATAACATATAAAGCATGAAATAAGAAGAAAACCATGAGAAAGGAAGAAAGAAAGAAAGAAAGACAGAAAGACAGAAAGAAAGAAAGAAAGAAAGAAAGAAAGAAAGAAAGAAAGAAAGAATTAGATACGTGATAGGTGCAGGAGTGTTTGAGTGAGCTAAGATAAGTGCATACATCACGATCCTCTTCTACAACAATAAAACACACACACACACACACACACACACACACACACACACACACGGTTAATGAATATTCGTACAAGTCTGTGCTCATTTAGATCAAGGACACTTCACTCCCTGCTCCCTACACTACAGAGCAGAGAGTGAAGACATACTCTGGGGTGGAAGAAAAGGGCAGAGAGAGAGGCAGAGAGAGAGAGAGAGAGAGAGAGAGGCAGAGAGAGAGAGGGGAGAGAGAGAGAGAGGGGAGAGAGAGAGAGAGAGAGAGAGAGAAAGAGAGAGAGAATTAGTAAAAGAAGGAACAAGGAAGAACAGAGGAGCACAGTGGAAAATAGAGAGACAAAAATTAAAATTAAAATTGGTAAAGAAAGAAAGAAGAAAAAAAGAAAGAAAGAAAGAAAGAAAGAAAGAAAGAAAGAAAGAAAGAAAGAAAGAAAGAAAGAAAGAAAGAAAGAAAGAAAGAAAGAAATTTACAGAAAAGGGTAGAAGAATCAAAGAAGTGAATAAAGATGGAAAGAAACTGGGGGAATACGGCAAAGAAGTGGGATACGAAGGAAGGAAGGAAGGAAGGAAGGAAGGAAGGAAGGAAGGAAGGAAGGAAGGAAGGAAGGAAGGAAGGAAGGTAAGAAGGGAGGAAGACAGGAAGGAAGGAAGGAGAAAAATTAGTGATGGGAGAGAAAAGAAGAAAGGGACAGGAGAGGACAAACTGACAGAATAGAGAAAGAAAGATGAAAGAAAGAAAGAAAGAAAGAAAGAAAGAAAGAAAGAAAGAAAGAAAGAAAGAAAGAAAGAAGAATAACAGGAGAGTAAATCTCATTCTAAAACATCTCATTTGCATATTCATTAGGTGATTAAATGTATGCGTTATAATCCAGACCAATCAGTGATCTGTTAGTGTTGACGTTTATGTGAGGTGTTCCTACTACTTCCTGTTCTCATGCTGAAATTATGGGATGTGACAAAGCGGTTGCCATGATCACGGCTTGAATATTCATGAATTCTTGAAATATATTAAAGGTTTATCAGAGATTTGTGCTCAGGATTGTGCTTTTGATATTTAGTCATAGCAAGCTCATGGAAAACAAAATACGATGGAAATATACAGGAAGTCGAAAAGGTTCATTAGAGCAGCAGATGTTTTTCCAGGGTTCTCCAGAGAACATTTCAGTGAAGGGTTCTTTTAACCAGTTTTTTCAATGCTAGGTTAATGGTTCTCCTGCACCATTTACACAGTCACTCCTAGCAACTAACCTTCACTCTTCATCCTGACACTTTAGTGCTGACTCCAGTGAAATGAATAATAAAGAACCTTCCTCGATCGATAGCAAAATGTGATTCTTTAGCTATTTGTGGAACCAAAAAACTAGTCAGACTTTTTAAAAGGTTCTTTAAACCCATTAGAACTTTTCAGTGAATGGTTCTTTAACTATTTATTTTTTCTTCTAAAAACTGAAGCATTGCTTTTAGCAGTTAAATTAATGTGGAAAGTTCTTCAGTGTTAACTTCATTGTTGAGCCAGAAATGCTGAGAGGAACCCAACATAGGGTTCTTTAAGAAACCCAAGTCATTTCTTTTAAAGGAAATGTTCTTCTGGAAG
Source organism: Hemibagrus guttatus (assembly GCA_033459395.1). NCBI lineage: Eukaryota > Metazoa > Chordata > Actinopteri > Siluriformes > Bagridae > Hemibagrus > Hemibagrus guttatus. The sequence goes on from JAUCMX010000017.1 coordinate 21,672,427, forward strand.
CTCATTAAGCTTTCCTTTTTTTCACTTAGTTGAACTTCAAGTCACACAGCTAAGATTCCTTCTCTCAGGTCAAATTATCTCTGAAACCTAAGATCTCATTTATTTCTATAAAATAAATATAGAACGATAGAAGAGAGCTTTAATAATAGCTTTAATAATATCCAGAGAACCGTATTCTGTATATTTTTGAATACACGTAATACTCTGAATATTTCTCTCTCCGTTCAAACCATTTTGTAGAAAATCTAATTAGAATGATGTTACAGGAGAACCTTTAGTTCCATAAAGAACCAATAAAGTGGGTGGTTCTTTGCCCAGTTTTGGTGCCAATGTGAATGAAATACTAAAGAAAATTCGACATGATGCAAAACATTACGGATGGAACGGATGCTTCTTACGGAAACCAATATTGTGTCTTCTGTGGAACCTTTTCTGGAAGTTCTGGAAGTTATTTCTCTCTCAGCATTTCCAGACAGCTGACTTTCCCCTTCACTAGGTTTAACTCATCTAGTGGAATATAAAGGAGCCAGAAAACATCCTTTAGATTCTTTAGAACATTTCACTGGATGGTTCTTTAACCATTTTTCTTGTCACCTTTTCTGGAAGATCTAATCCGTTTTCCTGAAATAAATTTACGGCGATTTTCCTGTTTGGTTCCTGAACCAAAGAGATATAAGAACCTTTAATATCCATGACACTTTTCTACTGCACAAAAGGTTCTCTGCAGTGGAAAAAGGTTCTTTAGAAAAATAAATAAAAGTCAGGAGGAAGCAAAAAGGGATTTTCACAATGATGCCACAGAAGAACCTCTTTGTGCCCCAAAGAACCTTTCAGTAACCTTTTTCTTAGGGCAATAGAGAACATGTTTCTCATCTACCGAACCTTTTCCCTCTATATAGAACCTTTCTGGCACTGGAAACATTCCATAGATGTAAAAAGTTCTTCACTGCACCATACACTGTGACAAAGAACCCATTAAGAACCCATTAAGGTTCTTTGAGGAGCCAAAATTAGTTCTTCTATGCCATCACTGCGAAAACCCATTTTTGGTTCTACCTGGTACCTTTATTTTTAAGAGTGAGATCTATTCTCATTTCAGAGAAGCAATCATCAGATTTATCTTTTCCAATGTCAACGTGTCAGTCATGCAGCAACTTTACACAGCCGACTGACCACATCAGATCTGATCTAC
>JAUCMX010000017.1:21681118-21741118 GCA_033459395.1 Hemibagrus guttatus
AGAGAGATAAGTGAGAAAGAGACAGCGAGAGAGAGATGAGCGAGAGAGAGAGAGAGAGAGAGAGGGAGAGTGAGAGAGAGATGAGTGAGAGAGAGAGAGAGAGAGAGAGAGAGAGAGAGAGTGAGATGAGCGAGAAAGAATGACAGATGGAAATTCACAGATGACTGGAGAGAAAAAGAATAAGAAAAGGATAGAGGGAACACAACAGCGGAGAAAAAGAACTTGTGGGAGAAAGAGAGAGAGAAGGAGACAGAGAGAGATGAGCGAGAAAGAGAACGACAGAGAGAGAGAGGGAGAGGGAGAGAGAGAGAGATGAGCGAGAAAGAGAATGACAGAGATGGAGATTCGAAAATGACAAGAGAAAAGGAACAAGTAAAGGATAGAGGGAAAGACAGCAGAGAAAAAGATGTTGGGGGAGAAAGAGAGAGGGAAGAGCGGGGTTTCTCCTACAGATCCCTCTCGTGGCGGACTTTAAGTGACTTTAAGAATGGTTTCATTAACCTCCAGGATGCCGACTGGATAATTACCCAGACACTGTGTTTTCCCCCAAAGCTCATCACCCACCCCCACACACACCCATACACACACACGACACACACACACACACACACACCCCTGAATCCTCACAGAAAGCTTCTGAGGAATAAACCACTCTACCTCACTCAGTTCTGGGGAAATAATTAACGACACGGTGGTGTGATGGAGCATCGTTTCTGCTCCCTACCTGAAGCTGATTTAACGAAAAACAAAGAAAACAAATAAAAAAAAAGCTCAGCACGTCTGGAAGCATGCTTTATATTTCATTCAAACCACTGTATTTTGCAAACAATTACAATTTTTATCAATTAAACAATGACTGACATTTTTTATCTCTTTAGAGTTACATCTGATGTTTATATTTTATCTTTCTTTCTCTCAATCTTTATTACATCCGAGTCTTCTTGTTGCTCACATTATAGCAGCTATAAACAGTTGTTCCCTCAGCCTTTTTATTCCTCTCTTGAATTTCATGGCAAAAAAAAATTAAAGAAGAATTTTACACAGACAATGGAGACGACTCCTATAAATATAAAAGAAAACGCATCTGTACAGAATATATCAAGATATCCATGACTCCTTAATTATGTTTTTTTTGTTAGCTTGTTTTTCATTTTTTTTGTTAAATCCTGTTTTTTAACCACTTGTTTTAAATCATAAAAAAATATTTTTTATTTATTTATATTATTATTATTATTATTATTATTATTATTATTATTATTATTATTGTTATTATTATTATTGTTATTATTATTATTATTATTATTATTATTATTATTATTATTATTATTATTATTATTATTATTTTATGAATGTAAAAAACATAAGAATTTTGTTCTTCCATTTTAAAATGTAATTTTCCCTTTTTTTTACCGTCTGTGCATTTTATAGCATAAAAAATTCTACATGAATACATCTGATCATTAAGCTTTATATATATATATATATATATATATATATATATATATATATATATATATATATATATATATATAATTTTATTTTTATAATTTTTATTATTATATTTTATTCTTTTGATGCACACCTGATTAAACTACACAAAACCCCAAAAGTATGGGAAGACTTGTTCGACAGAAAATGTTCTAATCATATATACTCTTTATTATTTTTTTACAATAAATGCTCAGACATGACCTTGGTGGAGAGAACATCCCCTTCTAAATAATAAACACAACAGGAGCTCACAATGGCTCCAGTGTTGACTTCCTGTCCGTTGGGCTTTTTACGAGGCATGTGGGATCCGTCCTGCACGCCTTTTCATTCTCAGCACTGGTATTGTGTGTCATTTACACGGCCTGCTGGCATCCTGACTGGTTCGGGATCGGTTTCTCTCTGAATGGGTCGATGACAGATTCAGAGCTTCCCTGCCTGACTGCGAAACAATGATACGAAGGAGGACTGGGGAGGAGGGGGATTCCTGAGGCCTTGAAATCCAATGTCCCTTATTGTTTGAGGACCAAAATTTGATAATGGGAGAATGACACACATGGCAGGCCTGGTCCAGCTGAACCAGAGCCTTTCTGTAATGCGGTAATGTGATATTGCCACTCCTTATATTGTTCCACTTTGCAAAAACACGCCATTTAGATTCACGTTGAAAACTGAAAAAGAAAAATATCCAGAGCCCAGCACCAAACTTTCGTTGTTCTGCATTGCTTGTAGGTGTACTGTTGTTATTCACACTGTAATGCTAACATTTGTTAGCTTTTAAAATACAGCTTAAAATGGCGTCCCCGAACAGGAACCAGCCGAAAGCAACTTCTTCACTGTAAGCAATTATATACTTAAATATTAATTACAATAAACACCAGTAAATAAGAGTAAAATATCTACAATGGAACCTCGGCATACAAATGTCCTCCCTTATGAATTTTTTGCCTTAAGAATTTCGTTCAAAACTTGTTGGCATCAGTGGAAAGCCAACTGAAGCAAGGTTACGAATTTTAGGAATTTGTTTCAGTCAGTGAAAGCTGTTTGGAAAGAGTCAAACCACGTTATTAACGTTGTCCTCGCCATGCGTTCAAAAGCTAGGCGATATTTTGTGTGTTTTTTTGTTGACAGATCGGTGGAGTGGGCGGTCTGTTCTATTTTTAGTCCAAGTTGGTGGCACGACTTCCTGTGAGGAGCCTTGACATGGAATGCTTGGCTTAGGTCAGTTTACATATGCTTCGTATTGGTCATATTGGTCATATTTTTAGGTGGCTGGATAAGGGGACAAAAATAAATTCATTTCCAAGCTCAGGTAAAAAACAAAAAGTAAAAGATAATGAAAGTAAAATAAGTAAAAGTAAAGCTAAGTAGCAAGGCAAATACAAAAAGAAGTACACATAAGTGTACTGTTAATATTTTTGCATGACTAAGTAAATGTGAAAATATGGACACACAAAACATCAGAATGTAAACTACAAAAAGTGGAAAGTGCACCAAATTACAGATCTCCCTATTTACTTCTAAATGCTAGAAGTAACCATGTTAAAAGTAAAAAGTTAAGTGAACTTATTTCTTCTACTTAATTCAAACTGTCATAGGTTTTGAAAGGTGAAACTTAAAGTAATCTGTCGTATTGTGAATTGAAACAAAGTTCAAGTCAAGAAGCTTATTTTCAAGAGCTTAAGACAGCAGGAGAACTTTCGTTTGTAAGCTTGACCATCTTGAAATGTTTAACAGTGTACGTGTAATAAAATCTTCAGTCACTCTTACAAAATTATTGATGAAATAATGTGAGAATTTACTTTTCTTCTATTTGTGATCTTCAGGAAATTCACCTGATCGAGTGGAATATAACAAGTAATATATATATATATATATATATATATGAGTAATAATATACAGTACTAACAATTTACACTGCAATAGAATTTTATAGAAAAACAGAAATACATGTATGTTGTTAAAACATTGTAATAACGTTATTGGAAGAACTTAAACATTAGAAGTAAAAGCTTTTGATTTTTTTTGTCTGTGTAGAATTAGAATTAGCTGATGCACAACATTTGCTTAATTAGCATTACATTTAGTTGCCACATTTTGAAGAGTAAAAAATTTGTATTTATTTATTTGCTTCTTTTTTTATTTTTATCATTTGAGAACTATATAAATTGTGTATGTAAATAAATAAATAAACAAAATATAAATAAATAACATAAATAAATTCTATATGTAAGTAATAATATACAGTACTAACAATTTACACTGCAGTGGGATTTTATAAAAAACAAACAACAGAAAAACGTATGTTATTAAAACATTGTAATAACGTTATTGCAAGAACTAAAACATTATAAGTAACCTGGTTGAAAGTAAAAAGGCCGAGCCGAGTTTTTTGCGTGTAGAATTAGAATTAGCTAATGCACAAAATTTGTTTAATTAACATTAAATATACTTGCCACATTTTCAAGCATAAGAAATTTATTTATTTGTTTGTTTGATTTTTATTTTTTATCATTTGAGTACTATTATATAAATTGTGTATGTAAATAAATAAATAAACAAATAAATGTAGAATAATAATTAGCTAATATACACATTTTGTTTAATTAGCATTAAATACACTTGCCACATTTTGAAGGGTAAGAAAATTGTATTTATTTATTTGTTTGTTTTTTAATCATTTGGGTACTATTATATAAATTGTGTCGATAGATAGGTAGATAGATAGATAGATAGATAGATAGATAGATAGATAGATAGATAGATAGATAGATAGATAGATAAAAATACAAATGGGTTCTATATGCAAGTAATAATATACAATACTAGCAGATTACATTGCAATAGGATTATATAGAAAATCAGAAATACGTGTTATTAAATTGTGATAATGTTATTGTAAGACATTACAATAATGTTACTACATTGCATTTAATAACTTTATTGTGAGAACTTAGGCGTTAGAAGTAACTTGGCTGGAAATAAAAAGGCTGAGCTAAGTTTTTTGTGTAGAATAAGAATTAGCAAATGCACAAAATTTGTTAAATTTGCATTAAGTATAGTGGCCACATTTTGAAAAGTAAGAACAATTATTAATGTTATTTTAATTTAATTAATTAATTCATGTACATAGATAGATAGATAGATAGATAGATAGATAGATAGATAGATAGATAGATAGATAGATAGACAGACAGACAGACAGATAGGTAGACATTTTTAGATAGATAGATAGATAGATAGATAGATAGATAGATAGATAGATAGATAGATAGATAGACAGACAGACAGACAGACAGACAGACAGACAGATAGGTAGACATTTTAGATAGATAGAAAAAGATAAAAATAGATAAAAATAGATAGATAGATAGATAGATAGATAGATAGATAGATAGATAGATAGATAGATAGATGGGTTCGTATGTAGATATAAAATAAGATATTTGAAGAATTTTAATAGTCTTCAGCTAGAATATTGTAACTCTTCAGTAAAGTCAGTAATGATGTATTAAAAGTAAGCGAGCTACAGAGCGAGGCGGACGCACTAAAGTGGAAAAGCATAGACGTGTAGTATAGATGTAACAAAACATTTCCCTGACTGTTGAACTCCAGCTTCAGCCACAATCCACCTGTTGGTGATCATCTGCACCTGTTCCTACTTAATGCATTCATTATAGAGCTGTATGTCCTCCCGCAGCTCGGCTTGTTGCCGCCTCGCTTCTGTGTGCCAGCAGCATTTTTCATTTTTATCTATTCACTCTAAAGAATTTCTGCCCTTTCTACAGTAATATACTGGGATTGAGCTGGTATAAGAGTATAAATGTGGTTTAGAGTAAATACCGTAGCTTTCGTGGAATTCCGGGGGAAATATTAATACACAATATACAGGAAATTGTAGAAGAATATACATTAATTACAGATTACACTGCAATTTAGGATTTTATTTTAATAACACAGTAAAACACATATTTAAAACTAGCTGCTGATTTTATTTATTTTTATGTAAAATGTTAAATAATAAACAAACAAACAAATAAACTATTTATTAATAGTTAATAAATATAAAATATTTATTTTATTTATTTATTAATTCATTCATTCATCTCTTTGTTTCTTATTGTTTTATTTATTTAATTCATTGATTGATTATGAAGAAGTGAACAAATCTTTTTCCATTCATTTATTTGTTTGATTCTCAAAAAGTGAAGGAATCTTTTCTGGCTTTTTTTTTTTTTTATTTTTTTTTATTTATTTATTTATTTATTTATTATAATTTGATTGATAAAGAAAAAAAGCATAATTGATTTAATTATTTTTGTGAAAGTTAGTGCTACAAGTTTAAACTGAATGTACTACAAAAATCCCAGACAACCCACAAAATACTGCAAAATACTCAAACTACTACAAACAACCCAATAACTAAATACCCCCTCGACCACAAACACCCCTCTACAGCTAAACACCCCGAAACCTTAATACAAGCTTAAATTAGAGCATTTTATAATGTTCCAACCTTTAAATGTTATCATATTTAACTATTAATTATATTATTTTTTATTAACATTTTAGCCTTTGTATTATGAGTAACAATAATAATGATATTATTATTATTATTATTATTATTATTATTATTATTATTATTATTATTATTGAATAACATTGAAACATTAACATTGAAAATGAACATTTTTCCAAATGTAACCTGTACGAAATCAAACAGCAAAACTAATTTCTCAAAAAAGTGAAAACCTTTCAAACAGTTAGGGGTGAATCAACACACTCTTTTTTGTGTTTTAGCGAGTAAAATCTCCTGTGCTTGGCTCCTCTGCTTGGAATCCTAAGCTTATAGATCATTCAATCTAGTAATTAGAAAAGTTTTTCAGTTAAGTTTATGAAAGCATGTTTTATTGAGAAAGGTCATTTCTTTTCATATAAAACATGTTTTCTTAAACCTGACATATTTCTGTTGATGAAGAGCTGTGAATTAATCGTTGATGAATTCTTTGGTTTAACGTGCAATGCATAAAATGAATGAATTAATTTGTGCGATATTTTCAGAAGCAACACAAATACTACCATGATTTCTATTTCCCCAGAGTTCCTATTTACGTTAAGTCATCCTCAGTGTGATTTAGGAATCACTATTTCCACCTCAGTTAGGACTACCTCCATCGCTAAACACTACACCACTGGAAAAATTGTAAATTGAGTGCATTGATAATCAGAGCCAACCTCCTCATCTACACCAGACCCAGATCCTCAGGTCTGTCAGCTGCTGGTGTAGCGAGAAGTGCGTCAGCTTTACCTCCAAGAATCCAAATCGGGATTCAACTGAGAACAACACTGAACAACACTGCAGATCCAAACCCTAACACTCTGTTCCTCTCGTTTTTTAATTTTTAATTTTTTTATTTTATACACCACTGCCCGAGCAGCTGAGAGCAATAACTAACTAACTAACTAACTAACTAACTAACTAACTAACTAACTAAATAAATAAAATATTTTTTATGAAACCTTTATTTTTATGAAAGTTTTATCCTTGCAGTTAATTAAATAATAATTGCAGTTAATTAAATAATAATAATAAACTATTTTTAAACAATCAAATAAATGAATTTTGCTTTGATGCCTTTTTATCCTTCAAATTATGACAACTACATTGAAAGAAAGAAAGAAAGCGTGTTTGATATGTGAAGTAAATGTGTGAAGTAAATCACAAATATAAATTAATAAATTAATTAATTATTAAAATTGATAAATCAGGCATTTTTAATACTGTAGTTACTATATAGTTACAGCAAAAATAACTAAAAAAAAGATTGAAAGTGTTTTATATTTGCAGTTGCTGTACTTAAAGAATGAATATCATTTAAAAATGAACATCATTTAAAAAAAATAATAAATCCAAACAAATAAACGATTAACAAAACAAACAAACAAATAAATTAATAAACCTAAAAGAATACCATCCAAATTGTGTTAACTATACTTAAAACAAGGATGAGAAATTAAGAAAAGTTAAATAAACAAATAAATAAATTTTTGACATTCAGGATGACTAGATTTAGCGTCTAGCTCTTCGCTGTCCTAGCGTTAGCATTCCTGAAAAGTACCTGCTCTTTTATTGTAACATTTTTGGGCAATTTTTAACCCCACAATTCCATTCGGAAAAGTTTTGACAAGCATAATGGGGGAAAAAAGGGCTGCTTTGTTTGGATTTATGATGAAGTAGCATTTCCACCACAGGGTTTCCTCAGCATGGTCTCCTCCGATCTCTTTAAAACGTATTAGAAAGTAGATTGGCTATGCTAAATTCCCCCTGAGTGTAAATGAGTGTGTGAAGAAAGAACTTACTGAAAATTGTTGAATTATTGTATCATTTTATTTGTTTATGTGGATAAGTTGTTAGCTAAAAGGTATATCCTACTCGTTAAGTTGCTTAGATAGCTAGCCTTGCCTGGTATTTGCTAGTTGCAAGTTCGGTGCTGATGAATTAGCAAGAAAAAGTGAGTGACAAAATACCTAGAAAAATGAGACAGTATGATGACATTCAAGAGCTTGTTTATGCTCAAAGACACAGGAAGTAGCCATTTTTTTTAATAATTATTTATATTTAATTAAACACCTCTCACAGCTAATAGCTCATAGCTGAAATTCCTCCATCCTCAATAACACGTCTGCCTGCTGGGACGCCACAACGTTCGGACCGCTGGCAGGAATGCCCAAGTGGATGTGATAATGAAAATATATTACAGGAAAAAAAAGAGAAACGTCATGTCAGCTGTCAGGAGAGCTGGCAAAGAAATAAAATAAAATAAAACAAAAAACAGCCACGGCTTATCCAATTAGTCCGGGAAAGTGGACGGCGCTTTGTTATGACACAAAAGATCAGCAGTTTGGATGAAAGGCTTTGATGGGCAGTAACAGGAACAGACCCAAAAGACTGACGCTTGTGCCAGGGATGCAAAATACACGAGAGGAAAATAAAAACTGGTGCCAGAAGCTGCTCAAAAACGTCGAGACATGAGAGTTTGATCTGAAAGCTGGATGAAGTGATTTTGAAACATTTGGACATAATGTGCAAACTCTCTGACATACTGACTGTATACATACATACACATATATATACACTGTGTGTGTGTGTGTGTGTGTGTGTGGCATTAAACATTCTGGAGCCCGTAGTGGATCTGCCAAGCCAGCTTTCCTCAACACCTCCACCGTCTAGCTCATCAATAATTCAGCCTCCACGTCCGTGCCACATTTCAGTGCTTCCGTTCTCACCACTCACGCCCACGTCCGCACCCAGACAGAGAAACATATGGTGCGCTTTTCAGAATCTCTAAAAGTACACAAATCACAGCAACTATATTTAAAAACGCAAAACACAAATGATCCCCACAAAAAAAACACACATTTAATAAAGAAAATAACAATAATAAAATAGCACACAAACGATCCCCCAAAAAAACCCTACTTTAAATAAAGAAAATACCAATAAAATAGCACACAAACGACCCCTCCCCCCAAAAAAAACCCTTTAAATGAAAAAAAAAAAAAACAGTAACAATTTTTTATTTTTGCCATACAGAATAAATGAATAAAAATAAAAAAATTTAAAATAAAAAATTATAACAAAAAATTACATTCAAACAAAAAATTCAAAAACAACTAATAACTACCTAACTAAAACATTTAAGGTATTTTTTTTCTTCCTTTTAAACTGTAGTAACTATATCATTAAATCAACAATAAAAAATGTCTGAAAATGCAAATGAATAAATGAATTAAATAAGAAATTAAGCAAGCATGTTTGGGAGACAGTTTTATCCTTATAGCTTTTCTTACTAGATTTAAAACAAGCAAAAGAAAGAACCACAAATCAATAATAAATCAAAATAATAAATCAAAAATAAAAATAAATGATTTCAGAGAAAGTGAAATGAATTGATTTTAAGATTTGAATTTTTATAATTTTTTTAAATTTTTACAATTTTAAACAAAGGACAAGGAAATAAAAAACTTTTTAATAGATCTTGTTGACTAGGTCAGGTTTGGGGGGGGGCTTTTATTGAGGACATTTTCAGTGATACAGCGCACACACACACACGCACACACACAGAGCCATTTACACATTAAGTGTATTAACACGTGTGTTGGAATATTGCCTTCTAAGAAAATGCAATTTCCCTTTGAGCGTCTTCATCATCGTCTTCCGCTTATCCAGAGCTGGGTCGCGGGGGCAGCAGTCTAAGCAGGGATGCCCAGACATCCCTCTCCCGAGACACTTCCTCCAGCTCTTCCGGAGGGATCCCGAGGCGTTCCCAGGTCAGCCAAAAAACATAGTCTCTCCAGCGTGTCCTGGGTCTTCCCCGGGATCTCTTCCGAGTGGGGCATGCCTGGAACACCTCTCCAGGGAGACGTCCCGGAGGCATCTGAAACAGATGCCTGAGCCACCTCAACTGTCCTCTTTCGATGTGGAGGAGCAGCAACTCTACTCCGAGCTTCTTCCGGGTGACAGAGCTCCTTACCCTATCTCTAAGGGAGCACCCCGCCACCCGATGGAGGAAGCTCATTTCGGCCACTTGATCCGGGATCTTACCCTTTCAGTCATGACCCAGAGCTCATGACCATAGGTGAGAGTAGGAACGAATTTTGAATGGTAAATCAAGAGCTTCGCCCTTCTGGCTCAGCTCCTTCACCACAACAGACCGGTACATAGACCGCGTTACTGCTGCCGCTGCACCGATCTGTCTGTCAATCTCATGGTCCATCCTTCCCTCACTCATAAACAAGACCTCGAGATACTTAAACTCCTCCCTTCGAGGAAGGGAGCCCCTCCAACCTGGAGGGTGCAAGCCACCTTTTCCCAGTTGAGAGCCATGGCCTCAGATTTGGAGGTGCTGACCCTCATCCCAGCCGCTTCACACTTGTAATGCGAACCAAGCTCCTGCTCCAGTCATATAGAGACCGAACAGCCCTTAAAAGAGGGCCACAGACCCCATACTCCCAGAGCACCTCCCACAGAATGCCACTCCCACAAAGCCTTGAGCACCCTGTGGAGGGTATACAGCTGGTCCAGTGTTCCACGATTAGGACGAAAACCGCATTTGCGGTTCCTCTCCTCTATGAAAGGCGTGTCAGTGGGATTGAGGAGATCCTCGAAGTATTCCTTCCACCGTCCGACATCCCCATTCAAGGCCAGCAAATCTCTGCCTCCACTGTAAACAGTGTTGGCAGAGAGCTGTTTACCCCTTCTGAGGCGCTGAACAGTCTGCCAGAATTTCCTCAAGGCTGTCCGATAGTCCTCCTCCATGGCGTCACCAAACTCCTCCCAGACCCGAGTTTTTGCTTCCAATACCACCCGGGCTGCAGCTCTCTTGGCCTGCCAGTACACCTCAGCTACCTCCGGAGTCCCCCGAGCCAACCAGGCTTGATAGGACTCCTTCTTCAGCTTGACGGCATCCCTTACTTCTAGTGTCCACCACGACCGGCACCAGAGACCTTACGGCCACAGCTCCGGATGGCTGCGTTAGCAATGGAGGAGAACATGGTCCACTCAGACTGAATGTCCCCAACCTCCCTCAGGATCTTGTTGAAACTCTACCGGAGGTGGGAGTTGAAGACCCCCCTAACAGAGGGATCAGCAAGACGTTCCCACACAAGACCCTCACAATACGTTTGGGTCTGCCAAGTCTGTCCGGCATCCTCCTCTGTAAGCAGATCCAACCCACCACCAGGTGGTGATAGGTTGACAGCTCCACCCCTCTCTTCACCCGAGTGTTCAAGACATGCAGCTGAAGGTCAGATGACATGACCACTAGGGCGATTAATGATCTCCGGCCTAGGGTTTCCTGGTACCACGTTCAAATTCACCTCAGTCTTTTCACCTTCATCAATTGCTTTACCAAACAGTGCGGTTGCCAGGTTGCTAGATTTAATCCCCATCTGAAGATGTCTATAAGTAAATTCCCACACCATTCAGTGGCGTTGAGTGAATGATTCCATTCAATCATCGTCACGTTTGCTCAATAAAAATACAGACTGGGTGCTTGGAATAGATTAGTTTAAGGCCATACTAAATTATTAAAGCATTCCCCATCAGTGGGTCCCTGAGAGAGCGAGAGAGCGAGCGAGAGAGGGAGAGAGGGATGGAGGGGGTTATGAGTTTTCATGCTCAAGCTTCAAATTCACCTCAGTAATATTCCAGACGTCGGATCTTTCATCCCTCCGTTAGACTGTGACAGGAAAGGGATCAAGAGAGAAAGATGAAAAAAGTCTAGAGGAACCTCAGTGCCTTTACGTTCCAGAGCCTGAACGTTATCCAGTTGTATAAATTTACCACAAAGGGGCAAAGTGTGTGTGTGTGTGTGTGTGTGTGTGTGTGTAACATTCTGGCCAAAAATAAAATTGAAACGATTGACTTTAAATGGATAGACTGAGACACGTTTTAGCAGCAGATTTGGTTCCTTTCATCTTTTTCAAACTAAAGATGAATTACATATGTGGAATAGATGTCTTTTCCATAGACACATACCTTAAACTTTCCATAAATGGGTTGAACACAGATATTAAAGTTGAAATTTGAAATGTATGGAGGCAGAAACCAATATATAAGTTGGTTAATATGGAGAGAGGAAAGAAACCTGATCTCAGATCAGCATCCGAACTCTACGTCTAAAGAAAAAGAAAAATACTAAAATATATAATAACTCTAATAGTCTATATTTTTTATACAACTACATATTTAATTTTTTCTATCATATTTTAATTAAACAATATGCCCAAAGTAAACTCTAAAAATAAATAAATAAATAAATAAATAAATAAATAAATAGATATAAAGATCAAATGTACCACAAAATATAATCGATTAGATTCACTGATAGAAAAGAAAAATAATTTAAAAATAAATATAAAAATTATTTAACTATATATTTAATAATAGTCTATAACACTTGGTTTCTTGCACTGAGTTTTGTAAGACTGTGTGTGTGTGTGGTTTCAAGCCACTTATCATTACTCAGACCTTAATAATGAAAATATAATAATTATTAAAATGTGGAGTTTATTATAGTCGATATTCTGCTGAGTAAGAAGAGATTAATACACTTAGGGACAGAGTGTGCTTGAAGTAGCTCAGGTTATGTAAGGATAAGTGTGCACACACACACACACCTTGCTATCCTTGTAAGAACTTTCCACTGACATAATAATTAATGTCTTGATTTAATGCTACACTACACCTAAATCCGACGCTAACCCTAACCTCAGAAGACAAAAGAAAACTTTTAGCTCTGCTAAATTTTACACAAACTTTTATTTCAATGCGAATGTTTGAATTAAAATTAAATGGTATATATACACACACACATTAAATTATATATATATATATATATATATATATATATATATATATATATATATATATATATATATATATATATATATATATATATATATATATATATAAAATGATTATGAGGTCCTGCCATTATAAGATTCAGTCCTGACTTTTTCTCCCCCACTTCCACACACACACACACACACACACACATTTATAAGGATGAGGTATGAGGAATTTTGACACTGTCCTCTCATTATGAAGACATTTGTTCCTCTTTAGAAGTGTCTGTCTCTCTCTCTCTCTCTCTCTCTCTCTCTCTCTCTCTCTCTCTCTCAAACACAGAAGTTTTGTGATTATGAGGACTTTTGACACAGGTGTTTCATTATAAGAGCATTTGCCCTGTCTGTGTGTCTCTCTCTTTCACACACACAATAGATTTGTAGGGACCGGGAGGTTATGCGGAATTTTGACATTGTCCTTTTTAGAAGTCTGTCTGTCTCTGTCTGTCTGTCTCTCTCTCTCTCTCTCTCTCTCTCTCTCTCGAGAAACTAACAGCACTAAGGTTTAAGTGCCTTTAATGCTGACACGTTCTGAGTCATCATATAAACATTTACAAGCAGCTTCGTTTAACCACTAATGAGCCTCAACAAAGTCACTAGAATGCTTCTATTAAATTTTATTTTCAATAAAACATTTCAATTAAATATTCATTATACACATCAACATAAGTCGAAAAGATTCTCTGTAAAAATCCCAGGCCTAAATTTACTACCCTCATCTTATTCCCAATTCTTACGAGTTTAGATACAGATCACGGACATCTGAGACAAATCACAGCATAGTAGCTATCCTGTACGGTTGAATGAAAAACCTGCATAAAATCCTTTCTGAATCAGGCTAGAAAATATAATTATAATTTTTTTATTAAATATTCATCAGGATCATAAATTACTGTATTATTATTATTATTATTATTATTATTATTATTATTATTATTATTATTATTATTATTATTATTATTATTAATTATTATTATTATTATTATTATTATTGGGGGGCACAGTGGCTTAGTGGTTAGCACGTTTGCCTCACACCTCCAGGGTTGGGGGTTAGATTCCCACCTCCGCCGTGTGTGTGGAGTTTGCATGTTCTCCCCGTGCCTCGGGGGTTTCCTCTCCCGGTCCAAAGACATGCATTGTAGATTGATTGGTATCTCTAAATTGTCCGTAATGTGTGATTGCGTGAGTGAATGAGAGTGTGTGTGTGTGCCCTGCGATGGGTTGGCACTCCGTCCAGGGTGTATCCTGCCTTGATGCCCAATGACGCCTGAGATCCGGCTCCCCGTGACCCGAGAATAGATCGGATAAGCGGTAGACGATGAATGAATGTTATTATTATTATTATTATTATTATTATTTTTATTGGTATAATAAAACCTGTCCAGTTCAAAACCCTCTAATCTAACACCCTGTATTAAATTAATAAATATATATTTAATTTTAGTAAACAAAAATTAAAAACACAATCATCTATCTCACTCATCCAACTCAACATCAAAAGCTTAGACCAGTTAATTTACTACACATTCATTATAACCAGCATGAAGCTGTTAAGAAGTAAACAGTTTTGAATATTAATAAATACATCCCACATCCACACGCCATGGATTAGACATTTACTGTTAGGAGAAATGAGAAATGGTTCATTCTAAAATAAATAAATGAAGAAAGAAAGAGAATTTTAGACAAATAAATAAACCATACATGCTCCAATATTATTTGATGTCTTCTTATATACATTTGTAGCACGTTTAACTCCTAATCCGAAATAACTCTTAATAAATAAGCAAACACAAACAAATGTGTTAATACTTAAAAAAAAAAAATTGTCTAAAGTAATCAGTTAGTCTGATATAAACCAACCAACCAACCAAACTAACAATCAAACAAAAATATCATTTGAATAACAGCCATTATTAATCCAAAATATATGACGGTTTAATCTTTTTAAACCTAATTATATAAATTAATTTAAAAAAAATAACAAAAACCAATAAAATAATAAGGTAGGACAAAAGTAGCCTAAATTTGATCAATTACATTAATTGATTTAATTAAAACAGATGCATTCAAAGTGCTCACGACCTGAACAAATAAAATAAAAAATATAAAGAAAGAAATAAAAAAATTATATAAAATGTAGTGAATAAAATGGCAACATCTTAAATGAATTTTGACAATCCATTATTATCATTTTAAAAAAGACAGACAACTAAAGAGATGATTTGGATTTTTTTTTTTTTTTTTTTTTTTTATTTATTTTTTTTTTTTAAATCTGACACTTAAAAAGTCTCAAAATCAAAATCTTAAGATTCACCTGGATCATAAATTATTGAATCGATGCTTTATGAATTAAAAATCATAAAAAAATCATGTGTATGCTTATTGTTCACACCCCTAGCCTTTTAAAGCCTCCTTCATTGGCTCCTCCCATTCCGCTCTGCACAACGGGCTGTAACCACAGAGGCAAACTGAAATCTTCTGTCACAAGCCTCATGTCACTGTGAACAAACTGAACCGAGCCTAAAGGCAACACGGGACTGACCACTCAAACACCGAGGCACTTGTTCATCCATCAACATCAAGAAAAGTGAGCAAACTAGAAGAGCAGGAGAGAGAAAAAAAAGAAAAATGAAGAGGGAACATTTCATCAAACGGCACGTCCTCGAAATGAGAGCGAGGTAAAGGAAGTGAGAGGAGAGAGAGGAAGAAAAAAAAATAAAAAATCTCTCCCCTCAGATGATAAAAATCATTTTTCAAGGCCAGGTTGTAATGGAAATTACAAATAGGCAATTTCACCCTTGGGTAGAAATAGGGCGCCTGGGTTCGGTACTTTTTTGGCAGTAACTCGAAGAAGAGAAAGTCTCGAACACAGCTTCCAGCATGCTGGCTATGCTGCTCTGTTTTCTTCAGGAGGACCGGAGGCCTGGGGACTTTATTTTTTTCCCCCGCAAACAAATTATTTAGGCTTCTATATCGTGAGCAGCTTAAATCCCTGGAGTTCCAGACAAGCACCATAAGGCACTTTAGTCCTAAACTCAGCTGCTTGGATTCTGTCTCTCACAGTTCGAGTAAGAGATGTGGGTTTTTTTTGTTTTTGTTTTTTTTCCCCCCCCCCACTCGTCTTTATGTAAATGTGTTCGAATGTTAGAGCTTCTGATTTTGCCAAAATACAAGTATTTCCTCTTGTCTGGATAGGAAATATAGTCTATAATATATATATTTCTATAATATATAGAAAAATAGTGAAGAGATTTCAGACTCGGGATATTTTGGAAGCTGGAAACATGCAGTGGTCAAATTACTGTGGCTTGTAGGGGTGCCAGATCTATCTTAACCCCCCGTCTCCCTCTCCCCACACACACACACACACAAACACACACATACCTCCCACAGATATTGCCAGAATACAGATCAGACAGGAGTCTATGTAGTCTGGTTTCACTTTTTCTGAAATAAATTTTGTATTTCATCCAAAACATCTTACAACCGAGTCAGGATTAGAAGTGAGAAGTTTAGACTTTAAGGGATTTTGGTTAAGGATCCAACAAAGGCAGCTTGATTTTGAACTCGCAACCTTCCAGTGAGAGTCAGTGGTGTTTAGCTTGGGAATGAATCAGTGTTTTAAACAAATCTTAAGTAAACTAATCACTGTTTGTGAGTCGTAGTTTTGATTTACTTTATATTAGTGGTGATTCGTTCATGAATGAATCAGTGTTTTTGAAAACATCCCATAAATAGAATGAATCATTCATTCATTGTCTACCGCTTATCTGATCTATACTCGGGTCACGGGGAGCCTGTGCCCATCTCCGGCGTCATTGGGCATCAAGGCAGGATACACCCTGGACGGAGTGCCAACCCATCACAGGGCACACACACACTCTCATTCACTCACTACAGACAATTTAGAGATGCCAATCAACCTACAATGCATGTCTTTGGACTGGGGGAGGAAACCAGAGTACCCGGAGAAAACCCCCGAGGCACGGGGAGAACATGCAAACTCCACACACGGCGGAGGCGGGAATCGAACACCCAACCCTGGAGGTGTGAGGCAAACGTGCTAACCACTAAGCCACCGTGCCCCCCTAACAGAATGAATCATTTTTGCTCAATTCCATACTCAGACTCTAGTTTCTACACTAGACTCATTTATACTTAAGCAGTCAGTGGTGTTTTGTTTGAGAATGAATCAGTGTTCTTGAACAAATCTTAAGGAAATGAATTGTTCTTGTTCACGTCAACATTGAGTCACAGTTTTGATTTACTTAAGTAGTTAGTGGTGTTTCGTGCATGAATGAATCACTGAACAAATCCTATAAGAGAATGAATCGTTCTTGTTTACCTCCACGTTCTGAATCTTTTTTTGTTTACTTAAAAACCAATTATACAAATAGTGGTGTTTTGTTTGTGAATGAATCAGTGTTTTTAAACAAATCCTATAAGAGAATGAGCAGTTAGCAGTGTTTTGTTCATTAATGAGTCAGTGTTTCTGAACAAATCTTAGGTGAAGGAATCGTTCTTGTTCACGTCATCATTTTTAGTTTTGGTTTACTCAGGTAGTTAGTGGTGTTTTGTTCATGAATGAATCAGTGTTTTTGAACAAATCCTACAAAGAGAAAGAATCCCACATTCTGACTCATTTTTTGTTTGCTTAAACCTTTTTGAACAAATTCTATGAAGAGAACGAATCATTTTTGTTCAATTCCACATTCTGATTCATTTTTTGTTCAGTTAAACATAAGCAGTTGGTTGCGTTTTGTTCATGAATGAATCAGTGTTTTTGAACAAATCTAAAGTGAGCGAATTGTTCTTGTTCACGTCATCGTTCTGAGTCGTAGTTTTGATTTACTCGAGTAGTTAGTGTTGTTTCGTTCATGAATAAATCAGTGTTTTCACACAAATCCTAAAAAGATAATGAATCATTCTTGTCCAATTCTAAGTTCTGACTCATTTTTAGTTCGCTTAAACAAAATTTATTGCTTTTGTTTATTTTCTACATCCATGTGAGATACAGATCTGCAATTTTAGAGACAGCACCATGCACCAGCATGGCATTGTCAATGAGATTTCCTCAACTTTATTCAAATCAGCCATGACTGTGTAAAACCACACAAATACTAAATCAAATATTTGAAGTGGACAGCAATATCCTCACTCAGAACCCTGACTAAATACATGACATTTCTTCTTGACTTACATTCATCTATTGTGTATTACCTGGTCTTAAAGACTTAAAGTCTTTAAACTCCTTCATCCCATCCATTCTATCCCACCATCTGAACCTGAAAGATACTCCGCATGCGATGAGATGAGGAGAGGAGAGAGAACCCATTCCACATCAAATTAGGCTCACAGATAATAAACACAGTGTTTATGCAGGGGACTGAAACCCCATCAAGCCACGGTGGAGACAGAATCAATCTGTAATCTCAAAGAAATCAATCTCGGACCATTACGCCCATTTCCTTAGCCGGAATATAAAACGGACGGAGCTCGCCGAGAAAGGGCCGACCTTTCCATTTGGAGGCATGTCTGCGCAAATTAAACCCAAATTGAATTACATGGCATTTCGTCCTGTGATTTATAAGCAAACTGCCGGGGATGAATGCAAAGAGCTACGCTGACACTATTTATTCAGGTCCTCGCTGCTTTGTATTAAAACTTCTGAATATTAATTTGAAGTAATTAGTGGACTTTTCAAAAGCTTTTGGGTTTAAAGGCATGGATGTGCAAAGAGACTCTGCTGAGCTCAGCCATTTGATGCTAAAGAAAAATCCTATATTTTGCTTACATTTCAAACTTCATAGAGTTCAGCCTAAAGAAAACACATCGTTTCTGCGTTCTGCTGTGACCTACTTCCTGTTTAACCAGGATTTTTTTGGGGCATCATGCTGTAGATGTCCTATCATTTCCAACATGGATGATTAACATCTTGACCTTTGCTTTCATTAGACTCTGCGTGGCTGGAAGGAAAACCAGACCTGACAGCGGATCTTTCCGGATAAGTTCAGACATCCCTGTGCTCTAGAGCACTTACGATCCTGGGGCTCCATATAGAGTTTTGTGATCTTCACCGCTTAACACTTACCCCTGGGCTATGCGTCACACACCCTCGGGGCTCCCAGGACTCAAGGTAGAGGAGAATGTTTCTGTGATGCTGTTCCATTACACTTTTGTCATGCGTCTGTAGATCAGTTCACATAGAGATAGCGACGCCTCTGGAAATTTGCGATCCTCCAGATCCCTCGTGCGGTTTGCGCTCCATATGTGCGTTTTGAAGGCATATCGGAAACATGCTTCAAGCTAGCAAGACACTTGGATGGGAACCAGACTCATGAGGACCTCACGGAACTCCACGGAAATAGTTCTTGTTTAATTGCCTAAAAAAAAAAAAACTGTCCAATTAAAAAAAACAAAAAACAAAGACAACAACGGAAATCTAAAAAAAATTCCTTTGTGCTTGACTACATGCTTTTATGCTTGACTCATTAAACACTCAAATAACATGCAGAGCTTTAAGTACCGCAGAAATCCTGATTGTCAAAAAAATGTTGACTGATTTTCAACAGCAGCAGCAAAAAAAAAAAAAAAGTGTAACCTCCGTTACAATACCGTTTCCATAGTAACACTGTGTTCAGAGGGTTTGATGCTTTGAGTAAACCTGTATGTGTAAAACTTTAATGGACGGAATCTCTAGTATGAATTGAAGTTTTAATATGAAAATTGTTTACTTTTTTGTCTTATTAACTTACAAGAAGCGGAAGCTGCAGCGTTTGTTGTAACATAATACATTCTCGGGTCACGGGGAGCCTGTGCCTATCTCAGGCGTCATTGGGCATCAAGGCAGGATACACCCTGGACGGAGTGCCAACCCATCACAGGGCACACACACACACTCTCATTCACTACGGACAATTTAGAGATGCCAATCAACCTACCATGCATGTCTTTGGACTGGGGGAGGAAACCGGAGTACCCGGAGGAAACCCCCGAGGCACGGGGAGAACATGCAAACTCCACACACATGGCGGAGGCGGGAATCGAACCCCTAACCCTGGAGGTGTGAGGCAAACGTGCTAACCACTAAGCCACCGTGCCCCCACCGTAACATAATACATCTAATTATAAATGGAATCATTGGATAAAAGTAGAAATTGCTGTTAAAACTTCAGGACTTGCTGCTAGTGGAAAATAATCAGCTTTAAGGAAGGAACTGGAACTCACCACTGCATCATCACCAGTTGTTGATTGTTTTCCTGTAACAGCATGACACATACGCGAGCTCACGTCACAAGGTCGCTTCTCTTCTGATGTTACATGATGATGTTATGCACAGCGCTCATCTTCACGATCAGCCGTTATCGTCTTTAAATGTGAACAAAAATTTACAAAGCGTATAACAGTGTTTTATTCCTTACATATTAAAGCTCCATGCTTTCGAACTGGACTAGCTTGTTATTTTTAGACATTAAAAAAAGAAGAGAAAAAGAAAAGAAAAACTTGTGCTTCTCGTAAAGCAACTCATAGATATTAGATTCATTCCTGAAAGCAAAAGAACTATCCCCCTACACACAAACACACACAGTGTCCTTAATGTCCTTGTCCCAGGCTCTGATTATGCAACATTTAAAATTTGCCCATAACTCGCCCAGGACTAAGTGTGTGAGAATGCATTATCACGTTCGGCGATGTTATGAATAATGCATGGCTGTAAAAGTTTTTAAGGGTGTCGGGAGCGTTCGAGGCATGGCATCGCTTTAATCGTGTGTAATGCAGGCTGCCTCGGGATAAAATGCTCTGATTTGTGCAAGCTGCACAATCCTGATTTCCTTTTTTTCCCTGCCGATGCATTATTAATCTTGGAAGGCTTCGATGACCTGATCAAAGAGGTAGAATAACATCCATGCGCTCCGATAACCGATAACCTCCGAGCACGTTTGCGCACGAGAGAGAGAGAAAAAAAAACAGTGTTTTTCTGTTCGCTGGAAGCCAATTTTGTTTTTACGTGCCAACTGGAGATGAAGATAGATGCTCAAGGAAAAGTACTGAGTGTGTACTGAAACTGCTTTTTTTTTCTTATGGGGGGGGTTGAGTTAGGCGTAAAATTGAGGGTCGACCACCATGTGGAGCAAAAAAGGAGGCAGAGGCGTTGCAGAGGAGGTGTAAACGGTTTTGGAATATTTGCTTGGATTTCTGTCAGGAAACAGCCAAGCTCGCTGGCCTTCTCGTCTACCAAGGATTTGCACAATCAATACACACACAATAAACGAGCGTCCTCAGTGACACATCATTCCATCAAATCACCAGCGGATTTCTGCCAAAAAAAATCCCACTTTGTCAATCAGAACACAATGAACAAACGCTTAACAGCAGGCAGCAATACAGAAGACGTGCTTCCTTCTTTTGTCTCGGTTTTGCTCTAAACACTTGAAATTTTTTTATTTGATATTTTAAAAGAAATACAGAAACTGTGAGTCGCGTGTTGACGCTAAAACGCATCGACGTGCTCGATTATTTTAAAGCATCTCATATTATTCTGATATTATTTCATTACTTCGGCTTAATATGTATATTTAACTCACCAAACTCCGTCTACAAGACCCTTGAATATTATTGAATAGCACACGTTTTTTTATTTCATACGCCGTTTTCAAGATTTAAGTTGAATTATGTTGAGCTTGTGACCTTGGCTCTGTTTCATCTGCTGTTTATGATAATATGATAATTTGATAGAAATTTGACCAACATTTACGCAGCCGTTCTTGAGATATTGGGCAAATAATAAACTCATATAATGCCTTGAACATCTAGTGGTGGAGGAATAAAAAAAAAAATAATAATAATCAGAATCAGCTTTATTGCCAAGTACTGTGGGTTTTACACGTACAAGGCATTCGACTTGGTGTATTGGTGCACAACAATGTAAACATAAAAATATAAAGAAATCTAAAGAATTTTAAGAAAGACTAACTGTAGAAAATATAGATAAATGTATACAATGTGCAAAAGTGCAGTATTATATTGTATAAACAATTAAATTACTAGTGACAGTGACGCTGAAATCTTATTGCACTTACCAGCAGCTGTAGTTGGTGTTATTGAAGCTTGTAACGGAAGTCAAATGAATGAAAACAGATATCTTCTGCTTTGGAAATTAGTGTGTCCAATCATCAGAGGGGAATTTTTACGCTGAGTCTAATAACCAGCAGCAACAACTGGGAAAAAAAAGTGAACCGGTAGGCCAGTGGGGTGGCCTGCTGCTAGCATAAAGGGAACATGGCCTTCCTTTGAAGGTGTCACTCATTAGTGTGGGTTGAAATCATGTGTCCAAAAATGTCAGGGGGAAATTAACAAAAGAAACAGTCCAAATGCCATAATGCAGATAACTAAACATACTAGAGAAGAAACACTCATACACATGGACGCAAACTGGATAGTGTAGAAGTGTGTGGATTTACTGATTAGGATGTAATGAGTGACGGCTGAGATGAATCAGAATAGAGTCGTAGTAATAAAAAGAAAACAGGAAAATGGGTGTGGTTATAATTAAGGAATTCTGGGAGTTGGAGTTCGTGGAAAGTTGGAGACTGGTGACAATTTATAGATATACACTGTTGACTATATATATATATATATATATATATATATATATATATATATATATATATATATATATATATATATATATATATATATATGTTTATATATTTTTTAAGATAAAAAATATATTCAGAATTCTTCTGACTTAATGTCTTTATATCACCTTTAATTTTTAGTAATTTTTCTTCCTTCTCATTCGTTATATCATTCCACTTTAAATTCTCCATGAGGGATAATTACATGTTTAATAAAACCTTATTTTATCTTAAAGGTTAACTCACACTTCTGTAAAGGACCAAAACATTTGAAGAAGATTTTATGAAGCACCTTTACTCTATCTGGCATTTGAGCTAATTTGTAAAGCAAGTAGCCTATGAAGCATTAAACAAAATTTATATTCAGAACAGGAAGTTTATTATTAGCTTGTACAATGCAGTAGGATTATATTTTGAGATGGTAGAGGAGGAGGATGGAATTTATTGGGAAGTTACTTCCTGTATTAGGCATTTTTGTTTAATATTTAAATGCTTTGTTTCGACCTGTTTTAGTTACCTTTTTAATGGCATATTTACAACCATTGTGTATGTCCGTTATCAGGAAAGCAGCTTCGTATAAAAACAAAAACAAAACAACAACATCCAAGAGGTGAAAAAAATTATTCCAGCAGAAATTGGAGTGAAAGAGTCTTTAGGGAAAGACAGGATTCCTACATGAGCAAAGGAATATAATAAGGAGTTTCATTATTATTATTATTATTATTATTATTATTATTATTATTATTATTATTATTATTATTGAGCAGAATTGGATTTGCTATTAAATTCTCTCAACATGGCTTTATGGAGGATAGATATTTACGGAGGTAAATAAAACCGTCTCTGCATTATTGCATGTTGTGCAAGATTGGCCAAACGCTACAGATACAGTCTTTAAATTTGATGCATCTAATGGTTTTATAGATTTTTCCCAAGGCTTTTAAAAATATGGATCATGCACAGCTTTTACCCACATTAGCATCCCTCGGTATATCCGAGTATCTGTGGTTAACCCTATGGAACTTTCTAGTGAGAAGACGATAAAGCCGATGTTTCCCCCGAGGGCGCTTGATATCCCGTATTCATTCGGTGGTCTCCATGAATACGCTTGAGCAGATGTTGCCTTGTGGTGTGGAATCCAGTATATATGCAGATGACCTGACTTTTTAGTAAAAGCTTCAAGTTTTGTTTTTATTTTTAGCAAATGTTCTACAAACAAAGTCTCAAAATTACTGAGGTTGTGCAAAACACAATAACAAATCAGAAAACACAATGACAAAAAGAACACATTAACAAATCATAGAACACAATAACACATTCCAAAAACCAACGACAAATTAAGCCAATCCGGAAACGGTAGGTATAGTTCGCGAATGGAATTCTTCCCTCTGATTGGACGAGACATCTGTCAATCAGGATATACAGGAAGTCCAGCAGGCTGCAGCAGTAGAAAGTGGATTGGTGTGTGTATGAATGCAGCTCTGCTCTTATAGCACTCCTTACATCATTTAATCTGGAATAGTTTGGTCTTCCAAACATTCCTGCATTCTTCAAGTGTGTTTTTAGAGATCGCTCAGAGCATGAGAGGACTTGGGGACACCAAAGTGTCCCACTAACATAACACCAAAGCAAACACAACCACTAAAGAATCCTCTGTGTGCAAAGCTAGAATTAGACTACACGCTTAGCCAGTTATGTTAAATACTGGACTTGATGCTAGTCTAGCCTGGCAAACAAGCTAACTTGTTCAAACACTAAATACCCAGTTAATGTTAGCTAAATTTACCTCAACATGCTTTTTCAAATTCATGCTTTCTTAGGTGGTTTCTAGCGTATCAACAACTTTTCATGAGTGTTACTTCCCTTTTGTTTTATTTCTGTGTTTTCTTTTGTTTTGGGAGGTGTTTGTGTGTCTTCTGTCCAGGAAGAAGTCTGATTGGTTCCTGCAGTCTAACTGGTGCCATGCCCTGCCTGGTCAGCTGATTCCTTGCTGCCTATAAGGGACTCCATCATCACTTTCAGCTTCAGCCTTGTGCTCACTGACTGTGTTTGCTCTGCCTTGACTCTGCTAGTTAATTATTAAGATGTAAGTAAGACTGAGAATATCGGTGTGTGTTCATTTGAGTGATTGACTGTGAGAGATTGATTGTTGTTTGCTAGTGTGCTTAACCCAACCACTTGTAATACTGACTACTGCCTGTTCTTCGACCTTGATTCTGGATCTCCCTTGTTGGACTTGTAGGGCCAAAGTCACTCATGCTGTAGTTCAACACTGCAGTCTGGTGGATTAGCCTTTAAAAGCACACAATGTAGCTATAGCGCTAACTAGGAACAGGCACAACTCTTGAGCATTTGTTGTCTACATTGATAAAGGTGGATTTGGATGAATTGGATGCTAAGCTGAAATGATTGGATGCTACACTGAGCCCATTCTATTGATGTATAGCATGCAGTCATTAGCCAAATAAGAGAAGAACAGACCTTTGTGATTAGTAACAAGCATTTTGAAGGTCTTAATGAAAATGTAAACAGTAAAAAAGGATGTTTTTTCTTGGAAATGTAAATTAAGTAAGAATATGAGTATTTAATTTAAATAATGTTCAGGAAAATTATAAATATGAATTAGAATAATAATGAACAATTAACAAATATTCAAGTCCACCAGTCACTACACATAAAAGGTTCACTGTATACTGTAAATAAGAAAGGGAAAATATATATATATATATATATATATATATATATATATATATATATATATATATATATATATATATATATATATATATATATATATAGTAAAAAAAAAACAACAGTATTATGGTTAGGTCATAAATTTTAAATATGCAAAGTGAGAGAATTAGATACAGCTTCATTTACTTTAATGTGGAAGAAATAATTAAGCAGCTTGCTGATCTGTTCTATATGTCTGCATGTTCAGGGACAACTTATTTTACTCATAATGATTTCTTTAGGGTTAATAAAGGTGAGTGAAAAATGGACAGCATTCATTAATTGTGGAAAAAAAACAGGCTCTGTCTCTATGGGAATGGTGAAATGCCACGTTGTTCCATTCAGGTCCAAATATTTGGGCATGAGAGCCCCATAACGGCTATCCAAACAAAAAAAATGAAATTAGACACTCTGTATTGTACGGACCAATTTGGATTTGGGTTACAATCCAGCAGTGTGTTGGATGAGGATGCTGAACACATCATGATGCTGGCATCCATACGGTCCATTTTCGGCCATTTTCCCCATTACAATCCATCCCTCACGGTGTCTCTGAGCCAAACTGAGTCCTCATCCACATGGAGTGTTTGATTGGCCAACATCTTAATGACTGTGAGATATTCAGCCTGTAAATTTCACACACAATTCACAGATGAATTTGAACGAGGAACCAAGGTGTAATCGAAGCCGAAGCCCTGTAGCAGTTTTTTTATGCAAACTGATTTCAGAAATTATTTATGATAAGTGGAGTTTGCATGTTCTTCCTGAGGTTTTTGTCAAGTACTCTGGTTTCCTCTTCCAGTCCAAAGACATGTGTTGCAGGTTGATTGGCATCATAACGTGTGAGTGTGTGTGTCATTGTACCTTGTTATGTGTTGGCACCCCATCCAGGGTGACCCCAACTTGTGCCCCGAATCCACTAGGATAGACTCCATGTTTCCTGTTTAACATAAGCACTACAGAAAATGGATGGATAGATGAGGATAAAGGGTTTGGTGTCAAACGCCCTGTCCTTAAACCTCTGATCTTTAAGGGGTGAATTGGACAAATTGGGAAACTCTCAAATTGGGAAAATTTCATCATGCTCATTCTGACTCAAGCATTAAAGATTATTATTTTTATCTTAATAAATCCTCAGACTTTGAAACGAATCAAATGAATTGCACCCATAGATATAAAACAAAAATCTTTGCTCTTAAAGTAATGATATGGCATTTTTTTCTCCCCAGTTCTCTGTTATCATTTAAACCCCCTAATCAAAATTCACTAAAAACTGGCAAATAATCCCTGGCTTCATTTTAAAGTCTGAGCCTGAAACAATTAAAAAAGAAAAAGACTGACTGTGATCTCAGCGTGAAGCTTTCTGATCTTTTGCAGTTTGATTCGACAAATATCAAAGATGTCATAATGATCAAAAGCATGCACAGTAAATCTGTCAAGGAACCTGGGTTTCCTTACAGAGCTCATTTCCATGAACTTCCATAAAGTTTGTGTACATCTCCTCAAACAAACTCAGAAGCACAGAGTTATTCCTTTTCCCTGGAACTAACCCATTTTTGATGAGTCCACCATAAGTTCCAGCATGACAATGCTCATGTGCACAAAGCAAAGCAAGGTCAGTGAAGAGCTTCATGGTGTATTAAGCAGTGTGTGGAGTAAAGAACTGAAGTGTCCTGCATAGACTCCTGACTCTGACTCATCCCCATTGAATATCTTTGGGATAAACTAACCAGTTTGGTTGAGTCCAGCATCAGTTCCAGCATGACAACACCCATGTGCACAAAGCAAAGCAAGGTCACTGAAGAGCTTCATGGAGTGTTAAGCAGTATGTGGAGTGAAGAACTCAAGTGTCCTGCATAGAGTCCTGACTCATCCCTACTGAACACAGTTGGGATAAACTAACTGGTTTGGATGAGTGCAGCATGAGCTCCAGCATGACAACACCCCTGTGCACAAAGTAAAGCGAGTTCCATGGAGTGTTAAGCAGTGTGAGGGGTGAAGAACTTAAGTGTCCTAAACCTTTATCGCTAATTTCAATATATGACTTTGGTCTTTTTGTCAGTTTATCTCAGTGTAGACAGGTTACATAAATGCTTAAGTATTTTTTCCCTCTCTTTCTTTATCAGATCTATAATTTTGCTTAAAATATTTAGACTTTCACATTGAATTGCACCCAAGATAACTGCACTCGGTTCAATAGACAGGCTCAATAAATACTCTCTACTGATGTGCTCCACTTCTGAAAAAATAACTAAATAAATAAAATAGTCTATCTTGCATGTTGGTCAGTTGGAAATTTCTCATTATAAAGGCCATGTGTGAATGGCTGAGCCTTTCCCAGTGATGGACGGTGATTTATGACATGTTCTATTACAGGAGCTCTTATCATGTCCCAGACAATTCCTCTCCGTTAAATTCCTGCACTTGTTCTCTGTTAAACGTCACCACACATTTATACTCCGTTGCTTCTCCGTCTCTCCATCATCCAGACGTTTTATTCTTTAACATTCAGACATTTTTCTCTGGGATGATTTTGGAATGTAAATGGTTATGAATTCAAAGGTCTATTAATGGCTGAGAAAGGATTTGGGCATGAAACCTAAAAGGTGGATGTTTTTTATTTACAGTGGAACCTCGGCATACAAATGTCCTTCATTACAAATTTTCACCTTAAGAATTGAAATTTTGCATGAAATTAGCATCGGCATACGAAGCAACCGAACTGAACGGAACACCGGCTAAGTTGCACGTATCTGGGAGCTGTATAAAACATGTTTGTGTCAGTGGAAAGCCAAGCGAAGGCAACCAAAGCGAGTTTATCAATTTTTTTTCAGTCAGTGAAAGCTGTTTCGAAAGTCAACCCATGATGCCAACATTGCCTTCATCATGCGTTCAAAAGCTAGGTGATTTTTCGACGTTTTTTGTTGACAGATTGGTGCCGTGGGTAGTCTGTTCTATTTTTATCCCAAGCTTGGTGGCATGAAATTTTGAGTAAGGTTTAATGTCTATTTATTTTATATTTTATTTCATTTATATGCCCTTTCTAAATGTTTTGATTGTTTTGATATGCAAACATATGATTATAATTTTAGAAATTGTTAATATTGTTTATATTTTTGTGTCTGGAAAGGATTATCTGCATTTACATTATTTTCTATGGGAAAATTGAGAGAGTGAGAGAGAGAGAGTGAGAGAGAGAGGGGAGAGAGAGAGAGAGAGAGAGAGAGAGAGAGAGAGAGAGAGAGAGAGAGAGAGGAGAGAGAGAGAGAGAGAGAGAGAGAGAGAGGAGGGGTGTAAACACTATAGATGTCAGCAGCAGCCCTGAGTGAAATTAAAGTGGCAGTGCAGTGTACACTGTAAACAGTGATAAAGTGAAGAGGGTTACACAGGAAAAATGGAAGAAGAAAAGGAAAAAGAAATGGAAAGAAAGAATAGTAAAGTGGCAGTGTATATGGATATGTATGGTGGCAAAGTTCAACTCTTCTCCAACGAGCTTCTCTACAGTGATGACCAGGTGAACAGCGTGAGCGTTGTTGGTACAAATGACTTCCTTTTACAGCAGAGCTACTAAACGAACGCCGCTGTTTATCCAGTAGGTCATGAAGAGGATGCTGTTGACTGTCCAGAGTCCCTCTGAGTTTATTGACTGTTTTTTTTTCCAGCACCACCTCAAACCCATCCAGAGGATCAGCCCAAGACTGAGCCATTTCTTCATCTATCTCCAGCTCTGATACCTCCTCCCCAGCACCCTGCTGCAAAGAAGACAGAACTGGTTACTAGAAGATCTCTAACATCTTGCTGCAACCATTAAAGGACTTGAGATTCCTCAGAAATGTTGAGTCTGCTCTTCACTTTCCTGTACAAAGCCTCTTTAGATGATCGTCCAGGCCAGTTTGTTGTCAATATGGACTCCAAGGTATCTGTAGATGTTAACCAGCTCAACGTCCTGACCCATGATGGTAATGAGGATGGTTGTGGTCCTCTTTGTCCTGTAGTCCACCACATCAAACCTGTCCAGAAATGAGCCTGAAACCTATCCAAAATTTTCGATTTCTTGTTTGTTGATGTCTTTTTGCATCTCCAGCTTTGATGCCTTCTAGCCAGACTCCTACTGCAAAGAATATGGCACTGGCTATGGGAAGATCTCTAACATCTTGCTGCAACCATTAAAGGATTTGAGTCTCCTCAGAAATGTTGAGTCTGCTCATCACTTTCATGTACAAAGCCTCTGAGATGACTTTTCCAGGCCAGTTTGTTGTCAATATGGTCAACTAGTTATCCGTAGGTATCAGATGATACCCATGATGGTAATGAAGTTCTTGTTCTGAAAGCAACCACCATCTCCTTGGTCTTCTTGATTCTTCCTGCACCACTTTATGAAGTTGTCGACCAGGTTCCTGTACTGCTCTTTCTATCCATCCCTGATTTTACATCAAGTCCAGAGTCTCGAGTGTTCAAGCTCAACACTACAGTATGTGCTTGAAGTGTTCTAATTATGGATTATTAATGGTACCTAGTAATGTAAATGCCTTTTTTTATGTCAAATAAATAAACAAAAAATAAATTTCATGGAAAATATGCTGATTAACAAATTAAAGGTGTAAAATCAAAGAAAAGATGGAAATAGTGTAGGTCTAAATGTATTATTATGAAAAATATTACTATAGAAGTAATACTACGATCATAAATAGCTCTGTGGAATCTTCTTACATTTCCAGTACGAGGAAGAAAAAATGTCATTATCATCTGCCATGAGCCTGCATCGCTCGGCTTTCCTCTGGAGCGCAATACCAATTTCGCTGACTCGAATTTTATCTGACTGGAAAGAAGATGGAATTTTGGGATGAGGATGAGAATGCTTCTCTGGTCTTCAGCAGCTGTTAATAACTCAGTGGCTTATCGTTAGAAGTTCCAGTATCAGGGGTTTTAATGATTAATGTTTAAGAAATGTTTAAAGAGATGAAAGAAAAAGGTTTCAGGAGACTTGAGGTGAAGTTAGAGCTTTATGTCTGACTTTAACAGTGTATCCACGAGCACCTTGGATCAACGATTTCACACGTTTTTAATACGTTTGTGTGGAGCGCCCAGTGAATGAGCTGTTACTATAGAAACCGTTACGGATTAGAATGCACACATTAATCTAAACTGCTTTCAGATTTCTCTCTGACCAGTCAGATTCAAGATTTCAACATAATAATGCTAATATGCTAATAAAGTTGCTTTCGGCTGCTCCCTGTTCGGGGTCGCCACAGCGGACCAACTGGTCCGCACAACAACTTGGCAAATGTTTTATGCCGGATGCCCTTCCTGAAGCAACCCTCCCATTTTTCCGGGCTTGGGACCGGCACTGCATCCAGTGGCTGGGGTTGAGGCATTGGCTGGGTTGAGGCATTGGCTGGGAATCAAACCCGGACCTTCCGCATGATAGGCGAGAAACCTACCACTGAGCCACCAATGCCCCTAAAAAGTGTTGGTCGTTGTCGGCAGGATTCGAACCTGCGCGGGGAGACCCCAATGGATTTCTAGTCCATCGCCTTAACCACTCGGCCACGACAACCCGACAATGCTAATATGCTAATAATAATAATAATTCCTACATTCTGCTAATCAGATCTACTAGCTACAGAAACTTTTTGAGCTCTCTCAGTTCAATCCTAACTCTCCTTCACCCGAAGACGCAGTACATCATCCTTGCAAACGAAAGCGAGTGTTTGCTCTGTCTGTGATTGTTTATTGCTTTTTATTACAAAGAACGTACATTAAAAATACATGCCACCTCCCCTATATAAACACACACTGCCTAATGACAGCGGCGCGCCTCCGTACCCCATTACAATAGCACGCGAAATCGCTTTCAAAGCAAACAAACTGAGCACAGGGAGGGATTTAATTAGCGTAAATGTGAAGATGGAAGCACACACAGCGGTAAATAAA
The DNA here is from genome assembly GCA_033459395.1 of Hemibagrus guttatus. NCBI lineage: Eukaryota > Metazoa > Chordata > Actinopteri > Siluriformes > Bagridae > Hemibagrus > Hemibagrus guttatus. Next base: position 21,712,324 of record JAUCMX010000017.1, read on the forward strand.
TACACATAATGTTTCTGATAGAGAAAGAGAAAGCGCTACGTACAGCAAGAAGATTAATGATGTTTCAAATACGCTGTGTGTTTTCCAAACAATATAATCAGAAAACACACACTCGCACAATAATGGTGGGTATGAAGCTGAGGTTGCATTTCCTTCTGTATTCTCATTTAGTCTTCAGATCTTACTTTGTTACTCTGCTCTATATTTAGCTGATGTGTTTACATTTTGGACGAAGGCGACACTGTGGCTGTTTTTTCAGACTCCACCCTCTTCTGAAATCGTGGACGTGAATTGTTTCGACGTTGCATTTTCTTCTTGGCTCGGTCTTGGTATGTCTGTCAGTTACGTGTGATGTTCCAGTTTGAGCGGGACTCCAGGTTTCTTCGGGACAACATTGTTTCCTTTCTCCTGTTTCAGAAAAGATCCGCGATACGTCATTTTTTAAAACTAAGAGGCGTGTTTTGTATTTGAATTACCAAATTACGGTAAGCAAACACGCTACATAACGTTATATAATGCTGTTCCCATCATGCATTGCTATTCAGATCGGTTTGTTTGTCCTTCGGGTTAGATTTCAAAACCTTTTAGAAACTGTTGCTTTTTTTTTTTTTTGCAAAAAAAAGGCAACAGGTTCTAAAACAAATGCTCCAAACGATCCATGTGTAAAAACACCCCAAAATCTGGCCAGTTGAATTGAATCAGCTGAAAGGATGCTCGTCTGTCTTCACCGTCTCAGACATTGCTGCAGCTGCTGATTAAGCAGTTGGTGTCTGAAGTCTAGACTCATAGCAGATTTATTCTGACTGGGTTTTAAAATATTTAATCATAATAAAAATGTACAGCTTTAGAATTGCCTTATACTTTTCCAAGGTTAAATATGTTATTATTGTCATAGGAAATGAAGCAAAGTGGAATTTTTAATTCCAAATAAATGAAGAAATAAGTAACATAACATTACAGTGAATACTCAAGCACTGAAAAGGGATTATGGCTTTATGTAGCTTTTACATACCAACTTCTTCATTTAAATTCCTTTTATGAGTGACACAACGATTGTATTTTAAACAAAGTGGAGATGTGTGGAATTGTGTTTTACTGCAGAGAACAATTTGCCCTTAATTTAAATACATCCATTCATTGTCTACCGCTTATCCGATCTATTCTCGGGTCACGGGGAGCCTGTGCCTATCTCAGACATCATCGGGCATCAAGGCAGGATACACCCTGGACAGAGTGCCAACCCATCACAGGGCACACACACACACATTCACTCACTACGGACAATTTAGAGATGCCAATCAAGCTAAAAATGCATGGAGGAAACCGGAGCAAACCCCCGATGCACGGGGAGAACATGCAAACTCCACACACACGGTGGAGGCGGGAATCGAACCCCCAACCGTGGAGGTGTGAAGCAATTGTGCTAACCACCAAGCCACTGTGGCCTCCTTAATTTGAATAACAATGATCAATTAATATGTTTTTAATTATAGTTTGTTAACTGGATTAAACATGAATAAAAAAATGAAATAAATAAATAAATAAGTCAATAAATATTAGGGTATGGAGAATGAAGATTCATGAACAGTCTGAATTTTTCTCCCAATTTTTATGTACCTTTAATTTACACGAAATGTGGAGTAAGGAAAAGGAAATAAATCAAATAAATATGAATGTTTAGGAAAAGCAAATGTAAAAAAAAAAGAAGGAAAAGTAAAGGTAAAAATGGGTTTGAATAAACAAACAAACAAACAAACAAACAAACAAACAAACAAATAAATAAATAAATAAATAAATACTACAGTATAGAGAATGAAGATTACTATAAAAAATTTACTAATTTATTTGTTTATTCAAACCTATTTTTACCATTACTTTTCCATTTTATTTTATTTTAACATTTTTGCTTTTCATAAACATTCATATTTATTTGATTTATTTCCTTTTCCTTACTTTAATTTTTGGTGTCAAATAAAGGTACATAAAAATGGGGAGAAAAATTCAGACTGTACATGAAAAAAATGGATTATTTACTATATATAGAAATGTAGTGTACAATAGAAGCTTCATGTTTTTTGCTTTGAACAAAAAATTATACAGCTTAATTCCAGTGTACAGCATATCAAGCGAACTGTACATTGTCTGTTACTAACCATATGTTCCAGCATAACCAGTCTATTGTTCATTTCTTTGTCATTACGATGTTACGTGCCTTTAATTTTCTACCTTTCTCAAGAACAAATGCTGAAGTTCTGCTTTAATTCTCTTTACAGCTCACTGGGCAGACGTTCGGCAGGGCCATCTGCTTCAGGCTCTTGCTTTGTCTTCTCAAGGGTAAACACTTACACTGCAGAAGAAGGAGTGGAGTGAGAGAATAAAATAGAGAAAACGGGGTAGAGAGAGAGAGAGAGAGAGAAAAAACAGAGAGAGAGAGAGAGCAGATAGATAAGGCACAGTACTTTATGGACAGTTTATTCAGCAGTTTATCTCCATACACATAGTTAATAATTCAGTGAACGGTTATCCTGTATTTACAGCAACAGTGTGTGTGTGTGTGTGTGTGTGTGTGTGTGTGGGGGCAAGACAGAGATATCTGAAAAGGGTAGAGGACAAAAATATGCAATTGAACTAATCTGTGCCAAGAAACAAAGAAAAAAAAAACATAAAATTAAAATAAAAATATGAAATTTAGCTACTGATATTAAACAATAATAAAATTAACATAACTATAATATACTATGTTTTATAATTAACTGGTTTTGTCTCGACTCAGCTCCGCCCCTGACCACACCCACAATCATCGGTAGTATTGTTTTTCCTGTTTGTTTGTTGTTTTTTTTTTTACATTTTCTACTCTGTAGTTTGAAAATATTTCACGTGAATCTCAAGCATTCTGCGATTTCATTCTGGCTCTGAAGCATCACTAAAATTTGTTTAGAAACTGAATTTCAGTTTCAAAGTTTTTTCTTTTCTATACTATGAAACATTAGAGTGTGAGGAAATCATACTTGACTAACTTTGATTATTTAGATCAACTTTAGCTGCCTTGCTGGGATTCCTTGTTTCAGCACAAAGAACATTTACTGTCAGCTGTTGAGATCAAGTGAGTAAATCCAATGATCGCATGGTCAAATGATCCTGGGCAGAAGATTGTGAGTTTGAATCCCAGGTCCATCAAGCTGCCACTGCTGGGCCCCTGAGCAAGGCAACAAGACAAAGGAATATAGTGGACCTAGGATTCCTGAACTCACAATCTTCTGACCAGTGGGCCAACATCTTAACCACTAAGCTACCACCACATCCCCCACCAACCACATCATACGAGAAGGAGAAGCAGCTCATGCTCTTTCTCATGAATCACATGCAATCGTACCATTTTACTCCGTGCACCAACTCGCTCCATGTTTGCATAATGTTTTCTGAACTTAATCGCATCAGTGATATGGACACGCCCACATTTAGTCGTCGACGCTGAATGATGACAGAAGAAATCAGCAGCTCTCTTTTGAAAACGAGTCTCCGATCACTTTGCCACAGCTACTTTCACATATACAGAGAGTCGCTGTAACAAAGTGATCGGTTTAGGTCATGTGACCCAATGCTAGAAGATTCCTAAAGATCGTTTTGACGTTTTCATCTCAACAGCTGATATCAAGTGCGCTAATGTTCTTTGTGCTGAAATAAGAAAAAAAAACAACACAGACGTGAGCAACGTGTGTAGAGGGATCGAAACTCCGGAGATTTTCTGTGCAAACATTATGAATACTGTTTAATTAATCCTCTGTATTGACCGGCTTATGATTAGTCCAGGTTTGAAATATGATGTGAGCACTTCATTTAGGGAACGAAATCCAAGTTAAACAGAAAAAATAGGTTGCTTTGGGATTTCTTCGGAAAAATAGATTCTCTTCGGAGAATCGTTTCCGCATTCTCTTAGTGGAACACGTCCGCTGCTCTCAAATGTTCAGAGCTTCCTTCTTGATTCATTGCACTTGGAACTCGGAACACCCAACCTCCGACATGGAAAGACGGAATTCCAAGCTGGGAACCAGGACGACATCACCGATTTCTCCAGAGTTTGCTGATGTAAACAAACCTTTCTTCATTTTCTACAGCATAATGACATCATAACAGATCATTTTTATAAGCAAAGATCGGCAAGAAAGTTTACAATTTCTCTTATTCTTCAATCACTTCCACAGAAAGAATTCAGTCTGTTGATTGAAACAAGTTTATCTAATTAGAAATGTGTTCTTGCTCTTGGTGTGAGTTTTGAGTATGATGTACTGTAGCATTAGTCTCCATATTCATGTGTCTAGTTGCTAAGTGCCTGCTATCACATTTTCCACATGTCCTTGTTTTGACAATGGATTTTTTGCTTATTATTTAAGAAATTGCTTGCACTTCTATCCGTCAACACCACATTGTGATGTTAAAGTTACAAAGTAAATTGTACTTATTTATGTTTATATAAATATATATATATATATATATATTTTAATATAGATTATTTTTTGTTCAGAGACAGAACTCCACACACACACATACACATACACACATCACACTCACATCACACCAGAGACCAGTAATGTGTGGCAAACTCAGTGGTAGATTTATCTGGGGCAAACTGATAATCATAATCAGAGATCTAAGTGGGAATCAAAACACAAAGCTGTCAGGCTCAACGCCGGTGATCCATATTCATAATTAAAATCAGGTCAAAACCAGGAAGCGCATGGAAACAAGGCTTGGAATTTAGTGTAACAAAAACAAGATAAGACTTCAAGTGCCACAGACATAAGGGATATAAATATTCTGTATTGTGCACCGTTGACCATAACACCCAAATATACTGTTCTTCCCCAACAAGCTGTAAGTAAGTATGTTTAATTAACCAGGAAAAAAGCTCTGAGATTAACCCCTTGATATAGTCTGATTTTTACTGGTTGAAGATAAAATCTGAGCTGCTTTTTTTTTTTTTTTTTTTTTTTAATTGGAGCGTCTCAGAGAGCAGAAATGGGTTTGATATCAACATTTACTTTGAAGATACAAACAATTTGCATGAAAATAAAATAACCTTTTTTTGTGTTTTTGGAACTTTTCTGTGAAAATATCACTCCTAGTAGGCTAGGAGAAAACAGAAATACTTATGAAACATTACAAAACTCGAAAAGGAAATCTCTTTTACATGACTGACCTGACCAAGAAGGCAGCATGAGACACAACAACAATAAATTTGACATAAAAACAACATAAAAATACATACATAGTAGCATACAATCAAACCGATATCACAGAAACAACTTCCAACATGATTATTTCCAAAGATATTCACTATAAAGTGCCATAAATTCAACCCGTAAAGGTACAGTATACAGGAAATATTTAATTAATGGACTGTTCCATTTGTATGTAAGCTAGGCTAATAATTTATCTTTAATTATCCTTGTTATACGTTAATTGCCAATTAATCAGATGGATAATTTATCACTTAAAAGTAGTATATTTCGATATAACTTGAATTACTTTATTAAAACTCCTAAACAGCACTTGCAGTATCTGGGGGAAAAATATACATATTTTTGCATGTCTCCTCCATTAACATCTTTAAAACACTGGCAATTTTCCGTTGTGCCTCATGGATCTATCACATCTCATTGTCTCTAATTGGTCTTTCAGGTGAAATAATGGATAAAATAGAGCAATCTTGAGTTCATGTACTTGGGAGGAGTGAAATAAAGAGAGAAAATAATAAGCTAATTTAAAAGACAGGGCCAAAGACCTTCTCTTTAATGACTCTGCACTAAAAGATTAAGTTTCTAAAGTCTTTTTTTTCCCCATTGGAATACAGCAAACGATAATATAAGACAAGCTGAAAAACATCAGCTTTTCTGAAACCGATCGTGAAAAACAGCCTTGTCTAAACATGAAAAATGTTTTTAACTGGGAGGAATCTCACGGTCCAGGTGCTTGCTGGATAACCTGTCCTAAAAATCAGAAGAAATGGTTCACTGATACTACAAAAAATATATTTATTGTAGAAATATTTTTGAAACCGACCCTAAGACATGGTCCATTTTAAATGTATAATGTAAAATATCAGCTTTTTCCAAATCAGATCTTCTCAAAATGGAGTTCTGTCAGACATCAGCTATCACAGTCACTGTGTTGCCCCAATAAGAGCCAAGACAACATTTATATTTAGAGCATTTAGTAGAAATCCTTCATCAAAATCACATCCTCATGCTAGTTCACTAGGTCAAGGACTAAGAGGAGAGGACAATCAAGCGAAAAAAAAGCAGGAGATTAGTACAGAATGAAGAAACAACACACAAGGGATTAATTAAATGCTAATTCAAGTGCTTGGTAAAGTCGTAGGCCTTTTGTTTCAAGACAGCTAGTGGTCAGACAGCCAGGGCGAGTTTGTTCCACCACCTGAGTATCAGAAAAAAGGCAAGTCTTGTTTCATGTCTTTCTTGTACCTTGAGGGAAGGTGAGTCCAGTCGTAGTAAATGGGTTTGGCTTTGGAGGCATTAGAAATCTGCAGCTTCAGCAGGTCATTGGAGGAAGTGAAGCTGCAAGAACTTGGAGAGGATGAAAACCAGTGTAACTCCTATAACTTTTTGGATCAGTTGCAGACCTTTCAGGAGGGAGTTACAGTATTCCGGGTGTTCAGGATGACCATCCATGGATCAAATTGGTTTGATCTTTATTTTCCTGATGTTCTAAAAATGAATCCATGGCAAAGTCTGGTATTCGATGTGAGAGAAGAAGGAAAGTCGATTGTTCTTTCCCTGGTTCTCCTTTGGCAAAGATGAAAGCCAGTGTAACTCCAGGAGCTTTCTGGATTAGTCACAGACCTTTCAGGAGTGAGTTACAGTATCCAGGGTGTTCAAGAAGACCATACATGTGTTAAACTGGTCAGATCCTAATTTTCCTGATGTTCTACAGGACAATCCTCAACAGAGCCTGGCAAAAGATGTGAGAGAAAAAGGACAGTCATTTGCTCTTTCGCTGGTTCTCCTTTTGCAATACTGAAAACCCATGTAACTCCTGTAACCTTCTGGATCAGTCGCAGGAATGAGTTACAGTATTCTAGGTTTTTGAATTGACCAAAAACACCTCCATGGATCAAAATGGCCAGATCCTGAAGTTTCTGAAGTTCTAAAGGAGATGACCTTGAAAGAGTCAGGCTAGGGATGTGAGGAAAGAAAGACAGTTGGTTGTTCTATCTGTGGTTTCCCTTCAAGTTGTGTGAAGTGTCAGATCTGAGTGCTGTCCAGGGAGATCACAAGATCTTGACGTGAGGATGCACCTCGGAGGATACTCACAGATACAGCAGCTCAGGCTTGCTGGATTTTGCTTCAGCTGATGAGCTGCCATCTGTGACAAGATCTCCACCAGAGGTACCGATGAGATTGGTGTAGAAACATGACCATCTAATGGAGGAAAGGAGAAGATGAGTTGAGTGTCATCAGCATAGCAGTCGTATAAAAAGGATATTTCTAAAAAAAAAATAATTAAAAAATGATGTTCGGTTCAGTTGTGGACTAATCCACAAGAGTAAAGAGAATTAGAAACATGCTCCTAAAAAAGATGCAGCATTAAAAACAGAGAAATCTATAAACTTGGACTAATTAAAAGAGCAAAACTCACAGGCCTAAGTTGAAACTAATTGTTTTTTTTGTGGATGATAGAAAGTAACATGCAGAGTTGACCCTGGGATTGAACCTGACCAGGATAAAGCACTTACTGAAGCATTATGAATGAATACATTTGATTAGGATATCAAGGAACTTGAATGCAAAATGCTTTTGCCGGTCCTTTCAGCATTTCAATGTTGTATTTTTTTGTGATTGTTGATTGCTGCAGCTATATGAGTCATGAGTCTGATATAAAATGAGTCAGGACTCTGTTGGCTTTCAGTGTGAGATGTTTCCTTTTCCCTCTGTGGGATAACCTTACACTGAATTTTAGTGGTTGAAGATAACACCTTCAACACCTTTAGCTGCTTATGAATATCTCAGAAAGCAGAAATGGGTTTGATGTCACAATTTACTTTGAAGATAGAAACATCTGTGTAACTCTTTTTGTGTTTCTGTGCATATATTAACCCCTAGTACAAAGACACTCAATCATCAAAATGGACACAAGAAAAACAGGAGGAAATTTCATTTTATGGCTTCTTGGGAAAAAAAAGAGTTAACTCTATTCCACATACTCTGTAGTTATATACGAGGTCTGATTACAGAAGCTTCATGGATGGACCTCATCCACATAGATAACTTGACGCTAAAATATTCATAAAAAGAGTCTAATTTCTCCTAACAGTAAATAAAGACAATGTTTTTGTTTGAATTCATCGTTTCAGCTCTGTCTGAGTCAGAATAGACTGAAATTCACATTCCTGACTCTACACAGACCAAAAGAAAAGGTTAATACACATTTTTTTTTCTTTAGCTGAAAAGCTTTAGTTAAATGCCTTTCTCACTTTACACAAGAAAAAGCCGGTGATGAAGTGAACTATTCCATTCCAGTCCTTTAGCTTCTTTGCTTAAGGCTTTTCAAATCGATCTCCTTTTATTTGCACTTACTGTACCACTTTTGTTTTTTCTTCTCATTCTTCTCGTAAACACACTCATCAGGCTGAACAAACACACGGCAACAAGAGTGTGGTGTTTAGTCTTAAACAAGACATTACATGGCGGTCAGAATTAGCAGTAACATTGTCGGATCGTTTCCGTCTACGGCTTTAAGAGCGGAAAGTACGGGAGATGATTAGAGGAGCAACGAATAATGAGGCTCTGCAGTTTCGCGGCTTGAAGATGTGTTACGTCGGGCTGCTCTTTAATGTCCCCCATGTTCTTTTATCTTAAATCTCATTATAGAGTGTGTCAAGATTTTCACTTGAAAATGAAAAAATGCAACATTTTATGAAAAACTGTTTTAACATTGCAAACACAGACAACCTTTATAAATAATTGCAAATATCTAACACGTTGAGAGGTGTTTTGTAGTAATATTTTTTTTCATGTGTAGAGATTTCTTGTGGTCAATCACAATAGACCTTTATCTCTAGTTTAGGATCGTGAGATAAAGAAAGGCTTCAATTCTCACCATAATTATTGTGTACTAGTAGCTAACAATATGTTAGAAAGCTGTTTCAGATCATCCTGAGAAAAATCAGTGAATCAGTGAATGCTACAGAAGAGTAATAATCCAGGTCCATGGATCGTCGCTTTCATCGTCAACAGACGAAGACATACACTATGTATGCATTTCCTTGCCATAGTGGTTATAATTCTCTGTATTCTAGAGGGTGAGAAAGAGTCTTTACAACTTTTTCAGACATTTCTACTAACTTTAGTGGATCAGGAAAGTTGGACTCGGTAGAACAGTGCATCTTAAAATCTTGTGCCATTCCTATGGATGTCCTTCTACCTTGTCTTGGCTTAGACAAATCTATTTTCTTTTTACATTACATTATATTTACAGCATTTGACAGATGGCCTTATCCAGAGCGACTTACATTTATCTCACTTAAACAACTGAGCAGCTGAGGGTTAAAGGCCTTGCTCAAGGGCCCAGCAGTGGCAGCTTGGGGTCCTGGGATTTGATTTGAAAACCTTCTGATCAGTAGATCAATGTCTTAACCACTGAACCTGTTTTTTTTTTTTTATACCTGGTTGATCGGAGCATCAGATATAACATGACATGTTGCCATGACAGAGAGAAAAGCTTCTGCCCTTCAGTGGGCCACAGCACCTCTTGAGGCAATGCTCAGAATGCAGCTTGTGTTTGCCTTATGTTATATCATGGCACATTTTTGATCAAAAAAGGGACATTTAGTTTGTGTAGCTTAAAGTGTTAGTGTACTTGTAGGATACATAGCATCCCCCAAATTAGCATACTATGTTTTAGGCCTAACATTTGGTAGCCAAGGAATATATAATTTACATTTACAGCATTTGGCAGACGTCCTTATCCAGACTGACTTAAATTTAATCTAGGGAGATGTGGTAGCCTAGTGGATAAGGCGTTGGACTACTGAGTGGAAGGTTGTGAATTTGAATCCCAGGTCCACCAAGCTTCCACTGCTGGGCCCCTGAACAAGGCCCTTAACCCTTAGTTGTATAAATGGGATAAATGTAAGTTGCTCTGGATGAGGGCATCTGCCAAATGTAAATCTCATTTTCTCTGAGCACAGACACACACAATACAACAGTGTGGGTGAAACGGTGCGAGAAGTTTATTTATAGTTTAAGAAAGTGAAGAGAGGGAAGAAAGGGGGGTAAGAGGTGAGGGAAGCAGCGAAGGAAACAAAAAGAAGGAGAGAAAAGAAAGTGGTATTGTAACTTGAGGTGCTGTGGATGGAGGCACTGGAGGAGGGTCAGCGGTCCCAGTGGCATTCTGAGCAGACAAGGCAGGTACCAGTGGCAGAAACGAAAGCGTGGCAAGGGGTGGACAGCATAGGTGTCTTTGCAGCTTGGCCAGGCATAGTTCTCCAATACAACAGTAGTGTCATCCATCCTTTAAGGGTTCTCTGAAAAGAGAACGTCACAGAACGAACATTAGTCCTGGCTGCATAAGCCAGCACTACCTTCACACAACCGTTTGCCTCATCTGACCAGCTGCCCTCGTCATGAAGGGTGAATGGAGACTCTGGTGGCATAAGTAGTGGCGCTGATGGCACTGTCCTTGGTGCTGAGGTAGTGCTTTCTCTTCAGCACCATCGCAGGAGTTGGGTGAGGTGTGCTTGCTGGTTTGTTGGTGGTGGCTGTGTGGACGCTGTCCCCACAAAGCTTTAGAGCCTTGCTCAGGGGCCCAGCAGTGGCAGCTCGGTGGACCTGGGATTTGAACTCACAACCTTCCAATCACATTCCCATTACAATGAAACAGATGCAATAAAGCATTCTGACATATTTCCCACTGCTATATAAACAAGCCAAAATAGACTTAAAATTAAAATTTCTTTAGACGTTGAAAATATCCAGCCACCACCAACAGCCATGGGTCTAACACAGGGCCGAGGCTGAGGTCTTATCTTCTTTGAGGTCTTCTTATCTTCAAGGTCTCATGTTCATGCTCTCGGTTTACCATCTGATGCTTTATAGCAATTAACATATAAAAATATTAACTCTATAACAGTGACTCTCCATGTTTTTTAACCCAATTATTGTAATGTGAATGCATGGAGAACAATGAGAAACACTGGGAGCAAAAAAATAAAAACACTCCAGAGAAATCAGGCACCTCTCATAGGCTAGAACATCATCATTTAGGAATGTAAAGTACAAAACTGTGTAATTGATGTTAACTCAGGATTCGGGTCAGGTTCTGAGGCGTTAGCTGTGCAGCTGTACAAACATCACATCAATAAGTGAGTTGTTTAAAGTCACGCTTCGCTGGGTTTGAGCACTGGATTTTAACAAATACATATCATTGATTCCTGCTGTCTGGAGCTACAAAGCAAGGAAGGGAGGAAAAAAAGGATGCCTAATTAAATAAATGATAAACACTCCTTTACTATGTGGCTGTAATTGGTGCTTTCTTGATTATGTGCCTATTTTTTCAGAATATTTGGCATTCCAGTAACACAAGAAGTATATCTTAATGCTAAAGCAGAAACATTCATTCCCTGATCAAGTTTATCCAAAACTTATCCTGTTAGAGTGAAATCAGAAAGTGTAAACTCCTCTGTCCTGAAAGTGTCAGAAAGCTTAAAGCTACAGCTTTATATGACACTCTGACACTGGAGACTCCTTCCACAAATGGGAAATAAATATTTTTCCTTACAGAAAACGTCATTGCACGTACTTTACATGAGAGTATGTGAGTGAGCTGTTACTATAGAAACCATTCATGTTCAAGAATAATTAGAAAATGAATCAAAGTCTTCTGATCAATCAGAATTGAGAAGTCAACAGGGTTCGTTCTTATGTAATAGCTTATAAACATTGACTCAATCCATTCCTAACAGATTAAAATCGCATATTCTTTGCAAAAACAAAAAGGATAAATAAACAGACTGCTGGACTTGTCCTTTATTCAAATGTCCTCTCAGAGCTTTACTTTGTTCAAGTGTGTGTCTCTCCAGGTCACATCACACACAGGTTTAAACTTTGCATCAAAGTCAGAAAGGGTGAATGCTAAAGCTTAATTAATCATTCTTGACAAACTGCAAAGGCTAATTAGCTTGCCAATAATAAAGACACCTCTTCATGCCTTTCTGAAGAAAAAGCAAAGTGAACTGGACACAAGGTCAAACCCTAAAGAAAGACTTACTGTACTTATTCCTGTTGCTTTGGTCTTTGTGGGTAAAACAAACTATTCAAATGAATTAGAATTTGCATCGATTTGGCATTATAGTGGTGACATAACCAGAGAAATTCCCAACCTTTTGTGCATCACAAGGTTTGTTGTTACTTTATATCTATACTTAGAAAGATCTAGAAACAGGACTATTGGGATAACACTGACATTGTCTCACATTGTTGTTGTCCTTCGGCCACGCCTGTTAGAGGTCACCACAGTGGAATGTATGAATTACTTATTTGATTTTCTTCAGATTTTACACTGGATGTCCTTCGTGATGCAACCTTCCTATTTTATCCAGGCTTGGGACTTGTACTGGCTTGTACAACCCCTCAGTGGCTGGGTTAGTTACCTGCCTACACTTGAGACCATGTCAGTCCCCTGGTGGTCCTGCAGCTAGGATCTTGTGCTCTCACCACTCTGGGCTGGGTTGGTTCCCTGGGAATCGAACCCAGGCCACAGAAAACCTGTTCAAGTCTGCAAGAGAGTTGAGACTGAGGTGGATCTTTAGCTTCTGGCAGGACATCGACCTTAAGCATGCTGCCAAAGCCACACTGGAGTGGCTGAAACCATGAAGTTGAATGTTACAGAATGGCCCCAGACCTCATTTTTGATCACGAATCTGTGGAGAGACTTGGAAATGCTCCATCATTCTGTCTCCATCTAGTCTGAGAGAGCTTGAGCAGTTCTTTTTGCCAAGAAGAATGGGCGAAAGGATCAGAACTCAGACATGTAAAACCGGTACAAAAATATCTGCCAATAAATGTGTGCTTTTTTTGTTAAATTAACATTTTACAACATTTATCATCACAAAATCTCCTTTTCAGCAGGACATCACAAGTTCACAAGTTCATATCCTGATGAAGCCATGGTCATGGGATGGGAGAAGTGTACGCCCATCTTCCTCTATCAATCACAGCATCACTATCCAATCATATGACAGAAAGGGATTTCCACTGAGTGTATAAGCTGCCTTGAGATGTTGGAGGAACAATGTGTTAGCATATGAGAGGGGACAGAAATGGCAGGTGACCAAATTTGGGAGAAAATATTATTAAAAAAAAAGTCACACATTCAAATGGTTTAAAATTCCAATAAAGTCCATTTCAGTTCCAAAATCTGGGCAAGTTTAAAGGGTGGTGTGTGGTGGGGTTGGGGATGAATACTTCTGCAAGTCATTATTACAACCTTGCACATGAGTGCTGGATTAAATGGTTAAATACAATGGTAAAAAAAAAGACCTTGTGATTGAATTAAGGGTTTCCTTGTTAGCCATAGCGCAACCTGTCTGTCTGTCCCCATTTCTTTCTTTCTCTCTCTCTTTCTCTCTCTCTCTCACACACACACACACACACAGTGTATACTGCCTGACAGTATTTCCCCACATTCATGTTCATCATGATGATTGACAGGTGAGGACAGTTTGGTTGAACTGCGCCAGCCAGAGAAACACACCTTTGGATTTCTGCCAGTCCCAATGCCCTGATGAAGCTATAACACACACACACACACACCCCGCATGCACACACAAACATTGCCTCATTGTCTTTCTACAAAATAGACTTAAGGACTATTCAAGTACTAGATATGCTGGAGTCCCACACACACAGGACGGAATTTTCTGGAAACAAAAGCCTGTTTCTGTCCTTGGACGTACTTGATATCGTCTCACCCGAAGATCAGTATTAAGTCCAGTGCGGTAGTTTAATGTAAACACAATATGTCATGCTGAAATGGTTGTTTTAGCTGTAAATACAATCAGGAATCTGTGCACTGCTTTGTGGGACTAATATTAAACACTTAAATGTGACAACCTTTATTCCTTAATTAATCATAGCCTTCATTTCTGTTTGCACAGAGGACATCGGAGAAGACGCTTCATAATCAGAGGCATGGTTTATACAATCATGCCAGGAGTGAATTTTAATGGCTAAGCACAGAAGATGAGTGTTTGATGAGTGAGCACACTCACGCTTTCCAAGAGAAAAAAAAACTTTTTTTTTGTAAAATGATTCTATTCATTTAACAACTTAAACTGAACAGTAAATTAAAACTTTCATGACCTCGGTTTAGTATCTCATAGTTTTAGTATCTCATGGATTTAGTATCTCATATCTTTAGTATCAAGCTCATGGATTTAGTATCTCACTGAGTTAATATCTCATGGCTTTAGTGTCTCATGGATTTACTATCTATCTTGTGGATTTAGTATCTCATTAAGCTAATATATCATGGATTGGTTTCCATCTTGTGGCTTTGAATCAAGAATCAATCACCTTGATTTAGTATCTATCTTATGTATTTAGTGTCTCATGGATATAGTATCTATCTCATGACATTTTGTATCTCATGGATTTAGTGTCTTATGTATTTAGTATCTTTCTCATTGATTTAGAATCTAATGGATTGAGTCTCTCATGGATTCTGTATCTATCTCATGGACTTAATATCCCAGATTAAGTATCAAGCTCATGAATTTAGTATCTCATGTCTTTAGTATCTATCTCAAGGACTTAATATCTCATAGCTTTAAACTCTAACGGATTTAGTATCCCATGGTTTTAGTATCTCAAGGATTTAGTATCTACCTTGTGGATTTAGTATCTCATGACTTTATTCTCTCATGTATTTAGTATCTTTCTCATGGTTTTAGTATCTCACGGATTTAGTATCTCATGACTTTATTCTCTCATGTATTTAGTATCTTTCTCATGGTTTTAGTATCTCATGGATTTAGTATCTCATGACTTTATTCTCTCATGTATTTAGTATCTTTCTCATGGTTTTAGTATCTCACGGATTTAGTATCTCATGACTTTATTCTCTCATGTATTTAGTATCTTTCTCATGGTTTTAGTATCTCATGGATTTAGTATCTCATGACTTTATTCTCTCATGTATTTAGTATCTTTCTCATGGTTTTAGTATCTCATGGATTTAGTATCTCATGACTTTATTCTCTCATGTATTTAGTATCTTTCTCATGGTTTTAGTATCTCACGGATTTAGTATCTCATGACTTTATTCTCTCACGTATTTAGTATCTTTCTCATGGTTTTAGTATCTCATGGATTTAGTATCTCATGACTTTATTCTCTCATGTATTTAGTATCTTTCTCATGGTTTTAGTATCTCATGGATTTAGTATCTCATGACTTTATTCTCTCACGTATTTAGTATCTTTCTCATGGTTTTAGTATCTCATGGATTTAGTATCTCATGACTTTATTCTCTCATGTATTTAGTATCTTTCTCATGGTTTTAGTATCTCCTGGATTTAGTATCTCATGACTTTATTCTCTCATGTATTTAGTATCTTTCTCATGGTTTTAGTATCTCATGGATTTAGTATCTCATGACTTTATTCTCTCATGTATTTAGTATCTTTCTCATGGTTTTAGTATCTCATGGATTTAGTATCTCATGACTTTATTCTCTCAGTATTTAGTATCTTTCTCATGGTTTTAGTATCTCATGGATTTAGTATCTCATGACTTTATTCTCTCATGTATTTAGTATCTTTTCATGGTTTTAGTATCTCAGGATTTAGTATCTCATGACTTTATTCTCTCATGTATTTAGTATCTTTCTCATGGTTTTAGTATCTCATGGATTTAGTATCTCATGACTTTATTCTCTCATGTATTTAGTATCTTTCTCATGGTTTTAGTATCTCACGGATTTAGTATCTCATGACTTTATTCTCTCATGTATTTAGTATCTTTCTCATGGTTTTAGTATCTCATGGATTTAGTATCTCATGACTTTATTCTCTCATGTATTTAGTATCTTTCTCATGGTTTTAGTATCTCATGGATTTAGTATCTCATGACTTTATTCTCTCATGTATTTAGTATCTTTCTCATGGTTTTAGTATCTCACGGATTTAGTATCTCATGACTTTATTCTCTCATGTATTTAGTATCTTTCTCATGGTTTTAGTATCTCATGGATTTAGTATCTCATGACTTTATTCTCTCATGTATTTAGTATCTTTCTCATGGTTTTAGTATCTCATGGATTTCAAAGTCAAAGTCAAAGAAGCTTTATTATCACTTCAACCATATATAGCTGATGCAGTACACGGTGAAATGAAACAACGTTCCTCCTGTATCAGACCAGACTTCCGACTGTGTGCAAAAAAGTGTTATACAGTGTGTGCAGAAGAGAAACAGGGTTAGGGACAGTGAGTGTTAGCAGCAGAAAAATAGTTATACAGATAAACAGATACACAGTTAAAGTGTTATTCCATATTTCAAATATATTAAAGTGATGTGTGCATGTAAACAAGATCAAGTGACAGTGTTCAACTCAGAATTTAATATCTATCTTGTGAATTTAGTATATCATGGATTAAGTATGTACCTCATGTATTTGGTATCTCATGTTTCATGGATTTAGTATCTCATTAAGCTAAAATATCAGGGAGTGGTATCCATCCTGTGGCTTTAGAATCAATATCATTGATTTAGTATCTGGCTTATGTATTTGGTATCTTATGGCTTAATATCTCATAGATTTACTTTACTATCTTGTAGATTTAGTATTTAGTATCTACCTCATGGATTTACTATCTCATGGCTTTAGTCTCTCATGGATTTATTATCTCATGGCTTTAGTCTCTCACGTATTTATTATCTCATGGCTTTAGTCTCTCATGGATTTATTATCTCATGGCTTTAGTCTCTCATGGATTTATTATCTCATGGCTTTAGTCTCTCATGGATTTATTATCTCATGGCTTTAGTCTCTCACGTATTTATTATCTCATGGCTTTAGTCTCTCATGTATTTATTATCTCATGGCTTTAGTCTCTCATGTATTTATTATCTCATGGCATTACTTTCATGGCTGACTTTGCTAATCTGAATCGGGAGACCAGAAGCACTGACTTAAGCAGGTGTGTAACTCGACTCTGAATGAAACTATGAAACTTTCACAGCATAAATATTACTCTCTCTCTCTCTCTCTCTCTCTCTCTATCTCTCTCTCTCTCTCTCTCTCTATCTCTCTCTCTCTCTCTCTCCTTATGAGCAAAAATGAAATTCTGTTTCTCCTGCCTTTCAGTAAAATAACCATCAGCCATATGCTTATCAAAAATTGAGATATAAAGCATGTGATGCATCTGTGGAGGTGTGAGGGCGAAAAAAAGTCCTGTTTTTACTTCCATATAAAATAATAAGGGAAAATGCAGCACTGAATGATTGATTTTGTTCGTCTTTTCCATCTCAATCTCTCTCTCTCTCTCTCTCTCTCTCTCTCTCTCTCTCTCTCTCTCTCTCTCTCTCTCTCTCTCTCCATGGTGTTGCGCTGATCCAGCAGTACGAATGTAAACGAACACACAGATTGAATCATTCCGAGTAGGCCATGAATAAATATGAAATGAAAAACATTCCCCTCTTTTTCTTATTGAGGCACTTTTTCTCTCTGCTGCTGCCGACAGACGTTTTACTTGACGGCGTAATCAATGCGTGCGAGTTAAACAAAGTCTCTCACACACACACACACACACACACACACACACACACACACACACACACACACACAGAGAAACACACACACACACAAAAACACACAAACGATCACGCCTTTTTCCCCCCAGGGCAACGCTACCTGCCACTGAAATCAAACCTATGCCATTTTTATGGCTAAAATAAACTCACTAAGCCAAAATAAAACGTTCAAAGGCCTTTTGTAGAGTCAATTCTCATGGTGTGTTTCCTCATGGGGAATCACGCCATAAAACCTTACACAAAACATCAGAACTCAGGCAGTGTGCATTATTCCTACATCGAGATGACACTCACTGAGGTCATTTTCACCAATAAAAGCCTGAATGAAGCAGCTGATTTATCAGACTGGAGACAAACAAATTTATTCCTAAATTGTTTACTATTTACACAAGCAGCATTTACACAAGACTTACGGTGCTCATAAAGTAGAAGTCGCTTTCGGCTGCTCCCTGTTTGGGGTCACCAAAGCAGACCAACACAACAACTTGGCAAATGTTTTAACACCCGATGCTCTTCCTGACACAACTATCCCATTTTTCTGGGCTTGGGACCGGCACTGCATCCAATGGCTGGGGTTGAGGCATTGGCTGGGAATCGAACCTGGGCCTTCCACATGATAGGTGAGAAACCTACCACTGAGCCACCAATGTCTCTATGGTGCTCCTAAAGATCCTGTTAATTAAGGGGAAGAAAAAAATAATTGTGACCTAGAAGAGAGCTTGAGTTGTAAATGTATATGTTTTTCCCTTTTTTTTATTGTATAATTTTTTTAAATGTATAATATAATAATGGTATAGTTATACTAAATAATAATAATAATAATAATAATAATAATAATAATAATAATAATGATAGCGACTAGAAGCTTATAGGTAATCACAGCAACAAGCAGCTAAATAAATACATTAATTAATTAATAATGATAGCGAATAGCAGCTACAATCAACTTGTAACCAGTAATTCATCTTAAAAAAAAAAAAAGAAAAGAAAATAACTAAAGGCAGTTACAACCAACCAATAATTTATATAAAAATATAACAGCAATAATAATACATGGATAATGATAACGACTAGCAGTTACAACCGACTTAATTTTTTTTCTGTGGGGATTTTTTTCTTTGTTTTGTTTTATTTGTTTCTCTAGACACACCCATGAGCAACGCCATCATCAATCCGTGATAGTGTGATAGATCTGGATCAATGCCCAGGGTGATGGTATACTGTAGACACTTCCTCGTTTTAAGTCATAACAGAAGCCTAGCACACACACACACACACACACACAAAAACACACACACACACACACACACACACACACACACACACACACACACACACACACACACACACACACACACACACACACACACACACACACACACACACAGTGCAGCAGTAGCTATGTTGTATAGTGAAGCCTGTTGCTAAGGGGTATCTATAAGAGTCAACAGCAATAACATCGGTTTGGGGTGAAGGCAGGACCTGTATTTGTAGTTGAGGGTGGGGGGTTGGAGGGTGAGGGGGTGGATGGGTAATGAGTACCCCGGGGCGATAAACTGCTTTCTTGCTTTCTGCACTCACTGTATTTACCATGCATCCCTGCTTTCCTCCTGCTTCTTCTTTGTCCTATTGTTCTTTCTGTTTCTTTCTCAAATTGATTAAAATGAGGCAAAATCTGACAAACTGCTGCTTTTTAGCCCTAAACAATAGCATCGTTAGAAACGAGACACGTTGTGTCTGTTTGGAACGTCTCGTCTCGCTGGGTTATGCAAAGAAGTAGAACGGTTCAGTGTTTAAACATTCTTTGTGTATGAGAAAAACAACTACAGTAAACCATAAAGAGCAAAGAAGTATGTTTAGTAGGGAAATGCTGAACCTGGCAACCCACATGTGAGGCCTTTATTTGGTTAAATAGTTAGCGCATGATGTCTCAGCTAACATTATTCACCTCTGTCAGTTTGCTCATTTATAATTAAGAAAGAAAGTGTTATTCCTAGCAGTAGATTTGGGAAGCGAGGTGTGACGCTGTCAGGTAGCAAGTCGAAGCTTTGGATTAGCCTGGATTAAAAAAAAACAGAAAGTCCAACCCTGCTTTCACTCTGACAGCAACTCGTCAAAGCGCCTGGAAGTCATTCATTTTTAATAAACATTGACGATTTACAGTGATGGGATGCTGAGCCATGTAAAGCTGCAGAGTTGGAGGAGTTTAACTTTAGGCAAATAACAAGCAAAGTGATGTGGTGACTTCAACGACAGTGACAAACTGGTGCTACTGCTCGTTTTTCCTTTACTTAAAGATTTTTTCATTCAAGATGTTTGGGAAAAAAACAGAACTTTGCAGTAGAAAGAAAGACTAAACTGCGCTGTCTGAGACAAAGAAACATTTATGAGGAAAGAAAGGATTTCACAGGTTTATTAATTAAGTGATTTACAGGAAGACTAATGAGTTATATTTATTATAGAAAATCTGAAATTATACAGTGTCTGAAAAAGTAAAAAGAATCACACAGTGTTTGAAAAAGGCTCTCAAAAAGAAAATCGTAAAAATAAAATATAAAAAAAACAATAAATAAAAAGTGTTCAAAAGAGACAATAAAAATCACCCAGTATCTCAAAAAGTAAAAAAAAAAAAAAAAATTAAAATAAAAAAAAAAACAAAACAGTAAAAATCTTCTAGTGTCTCAAAAGGTAAAAAAAAGAAAATCACCCAGTGTCTCTAAAAGTACAAATCACCCAGAGTCTCTCACAAAACAGTAAAAATCACCCAGTGTAAAGAAAAAAAACCCAGTAAAAATAACCAGTGTTTCAGAAAGACAGTAAAAATCATCCAGTGTCTCAAAAAGACAATAAAAATCATCCAATGTCTCATGCAAGACAGTAAAAATCACCCAGTATTTAACACGAGACAGTAAAAACCATCCAGTATCTCGTGCAGGAAATAAAAATAACACACTGTCTCACAGAGAAAGTAAAAATTGCCCCGAGTCTCAGACAAGTCAGTAACAGAAGTTTGTTTGGCTGCCATTCAAATTCAGAGTTAGAAATTTAGAAGCCAGGAAATAAAGGTAGTTATAAAATAAAAGGGTTTTTCAGTGGTGAGATCATGCTGTCTCTCTCTTTCTCTTTCTCTCTCTCTCTCTCTCTGCACTTTTCTAATTTCAGGGACGTCTTTTAAATTAGACACACTTACGTCAGTGCTGCTCTTCTGCCCTAAACAAAGTGTCCCCCTGTGTCTAACTGATTCAAAGTTTTCTGCTGTGCATTAGCATTAGCATGCCACTGCTTTGGGGATTAGGATCATGTGAATTGAGTAAACAGGAAGTGACTAAGACCGCCAGTGTGTTTACAGATAAACGCATGGGCGAGTTATAAATAGAAGCAAAACGAGCGGCATTAGCTTGCCAAAGTTCACTTGTTTTTGTTTAATATTCTGCTTCTTGTTCTTTGGTTTCTGTCCAAATCTCGGAATGCTTCCTTCTTCTGTTGCATAAAGTAAAATAAATTATTCAATTATGAGGTGATCGTCAAAAAGACTCAGTTCATGCACTTCTATGAAGCGCAACGCTCTTAAATATTTAATTCGAACATCTTCTGTTTGTTTCTGAGGTTTATACACGCAGAGAGATGTGTGTAATAAGTAAATGGAGTAGCCGTGTTTCTACCGGTCTTTGTTTCTACACCGGAGTATTCGTTTATTTATTAATTCATCAATTTCATCTATTTTATTCAGCAGTTTTATTTATTCATTTAACTTCAGTGTACAAGAAGACGCTAAGTAAGATAAATCAGGCTGGAAGACTAAATAAGAAAAACTGAAAACAAAAAAGTACTGAATATAATTATATAGTAATCGTTTTTGTTATTACTATTATTATTATTATTATTATTATTAATTATTATTATTATTATTATTATTATTAGTAGTAGTAGTAGTAGTAGTAGTAGACAAAATAATATTTTTTGGTCTATAGAATTGTGTAACCAAAAATCCCAGATTGTTAATAAGGTTTTAGGTTTAGTTTTACTAGTACCTCTGGAAGTAGTTTCTGTTAAGTACCCTTTGTAGTACCTCCAAGTTCCTCAAGGGCATGAGGGTAGTAGAAATAGAAGAAAAAGTAGTAAAATTTCTGGCATTTGAACTAAACTACCACATCCCATCATGTAGTAGTAGTAGTAGTAGTAGTAGTAGTAGTAGTAGTAGGACAAGTAGCAGTAATAGTAGTAATAATAATAGTAGAAGGGGCAGCGAGTGGTTAAGGCTCTAGGAGACAGCAGTAGTCTTGTAGAAGGACAAATAACAGTAGCACTAACAGTAGAGGGACAAGTAGCAGAAGAAGTAGAAGTAGTAAGAGTAGCAGTAGAGGCAGCAATAGCTCAAATAACGGTAGCAGTACTACTTCTAGTAGTAGTAGTAGTAGTAGAAGTAGGACAAGTAGCAGTGCTAGTAGCAGTAGTTATAGCATTATGATAAGTAACAGAAGCAATAACAGTAGCAGTAGTAATAGTAGTAGTAGAAGTAGTAGTGGAAGTAGTGATAGTAGCAGTAGGACAAATACAGCAGTAGCACTAACAGTAGGAGGAGGAGGACAAGTATTAGTAGTAGAAGTAGTAATAGTAGCAGTAGGACAAACAATAGAAACCCTAACAGTAGTAGTATAGTAGTATATATCTAGTAGTGGGACAATAGAACAAATAACAGTAGCACTAATAGTAGAGGTAGCAGTAGTTATAGTAGCATTATAAATAACAGTAGCACTAATAGTAGAGGTAGCAGTAGTTATAGTAGCATTATAAATAACAGTAGCACTAATAATAGAGGTAGCAGTAGTTATAGTAGCATTATAAATAACAGAAGCACTAATAGTAGAGGTAGCAGTAGTTATAGTAGCATTATAAATAACAGTAGCACTAATAATAGAGGTAGCCGTAGTTATAGTAGCATTATAAATAACAGTAGCACTAATAGTAGAGGTAGCAGTAGTTATAGTAGCATTATAAATAACAGTAGCACTAATAGTAGAGGTAGCAGTAGTTATAGTAGCATTATAAATAACAGTAGCACTAATAATAGAGGTAGCCGTAGTTATAGTAGCATTATAAATAACAGTAGCACTAATAGTAGAGGTAGCAGTAGTTATAGTAGCATTATAAATAACAGAAGCACTAATAGTAGAGGTAGCAGTAGTTATAGTAGCATTATAAATAACAGTAGCACTAATAATAGAGGTAGCCGTAGTTATAGTAGCATTATAAATAACAGTAGCACTAATAGTAGAGGTAGCAGTAGTTATAGTAGCATTATAAATAACAGTAGCACTAATAATAGAGGTAGCCGTAGTTATAGTAGCATTATAAATAACAGTAGCACTAATAGTAGAGGTAGCAGTAGTTATAGTAGCATTATAAATAACAGTAGCACTAATAATAGAGGTAGCCGTAGTTATAGTAGCATTATAAATAACAGTAGCACTAATAGTAGAGGTAGCAGTAGTTATAGTAGCATTATAAATAACAGAAGCACTAATAGTAGAGGTAGCCGTAGTTAAAGTAGCATTATAAATAACAGTAGCACTAATAGTAGAGGTAGCAGTAGTTATAGTAGCATTATAAATAACAGTAGCACTAATAGTAGAGGTAGCAGTAGTTATAGTAGCATTATAAATAACAGTAGCACTAATAGTAGAGGTAGCCGTAGTTATAGTAGCATTATAAATAACAGTAGCACTAATAATAGAGGTAGCCGTAGTTATAGTAGCATTATAAATAACAGTAGCACTAATAGTAGAGGTAGCAGTAGTTATAGTAGCATTATAAATAACAGTAGCACTAATAGTAGAGGTAGCCGTAGTTATAGTAGCATTTTAAATAACAGTAGCACTAATAATAGAGGTAGCCGTAGTTATAGTAGCATTATAAATAACTGAAGCACTAATAATAGAGGTGGAAATAGTTATAGTAGTAGAATAAGTAACAGTAGCATTAAAAGTAGTAGTAGTAGTAGAAGTACTTTGAGTCTGGTTCCTCTCAAGGTTTCTTCCTTATATCATCTCAAGGAGTTTTTCCTCTCCATCGCCTCCAGCTTGCTCATTAGGGATAAATGTTAGGGATAAATAGTAACTTAACTTTAAACTTTATCATTTATTTCTATGTTTCTATATTTCTGTAAAGCTGCTTGGGGACAATGTCCATTGTTAAAAGCACTATACAAATAAATTGAATAAAAAATTGAAAAAATAGAAGTAGTAATAGTAGCAGTAGGACAAATAACAATAGCACTAATAGTAGTAGTAGTAGTAGTAGTAGTAGTAGTAGTAGGACCAGTAGCAGTAGTAATATTGGTAGTAGAATAAATAACAGTAGCACTACTAGTAGAAATAGTAGTAGTAGTAGTAGTAGTAGTAGTAGTAGTAGTAGTAGGACAAGTAGCAGTAGTAATAGAAGTAGTAATAGTAGTAGGAGAATAAATAACAGTAGCACTACTAGTAGAAGTAGTACTAGTAGTATTAGAAGTAGGAGAAAAAGTAGCAGTAGTAATAGTAGTAGTAATAATAGCAGTAGAATCAATAACATAGCACTACTAGTAGAAATAGTACAAGTACTAGTAGTAGTAGCAGTAATAGTAGTAGTAGTAGTAGGACAAGTAACATAGTAATAGTTGTAGTAGAATAAATAACAGTAGCACTACTAGTTGAAGTAGTAGTAGTACTAGTAGTAGTAGTAGTTGGACCAGTAGCAGTAGTAATATTGGTAGTAGAATAAATAACAGTAGCACTAATAATAGAGGTAGCCGTAGTTATAGTAGCATTATAAATAACAGTAGCACTAATAGTAGAGGTAGCAGTAGTTATAGTAGCATTATAAATAACAGAAGCACTAATAGTAGAGGTAGCAGTAGTTATAGTAGCATTATAAATAACAGTAGCACTAATAATAGAGGTAGCCGTAGTTATAGTAGCATTATAAATAACAGTAGCACTAATAGTAGAGGTAGCAGTAGTTATAGTAGCATTATAAATAACAGTAGCACTAATAATAGAGGTAGCCGTAGTTATAGTAGCATTATAAATAACAGTAGCACTAATAGTAGAGGTAGCAGTAGTTATAGTAGCATTATAAATAACAGTAGCACTAATAATAGAGGTAGCAGTAGTTATAGTAGCATTATAAATAACAGTAGCACTAATAATAGAGGTAGCAGTAGTTATAGTAGCATTATAAATAACAGTAGCACTAATAATAGAGGTAGCCGTAGTTATAGTAGCATTATAAATAACAGTAGCACTAATAGTAGAGGTAGCAGTAGTTATAGTAGCATTATAAATAACAGAAGCACTAATAGTAGAGGTAGCCGTAGTTAAAGTAGCATTATAAATAACAGTAGCACTAATAGTAGAGGTAGCAGTAGTTATAGTAGCATTATAAATAACAGTAGCACTAATAGTAGAGGTAGCAGTAGTTATAGTAGCATTATAAATAACAGTAGCACTAATAGTAGAGGTAGCCGTAGTTATAGTAGCATTATAAATAACAGTAGCACTAATAATAGAGGTAGCCGTAGTTATAGTAGCATTATAAATAACAGTAGCACTAATAGTAGAGGTAGCAGTAGTTATAGTAGCATTATAAATAACAGTAGCACTAATAGTAGAGGTAGCAGTAGTTATAGTAGCATTATAAATAACAGTAGCACTAATAGTAGAGGTAGCAGTAGTTATAGTAGCATTATAAATAACAGTAGCACTAATAGTAGAGGTAGCCGTAGTTATAGTAGCATTATAAATAACAGTAGCACTAATAATAGAGGTAGCCGTAGTTATAGTAGCATTATAAATAACAGTAGCACTAATAGTAGAGGTAGCAGTAGTTATAGTAGCATTATAAATAACAGTAGCACTAATAGTAGAGGTAGCAGTAGTTATAGTAGCATTTTAAATAACAGTAGCACTAATAATAGAGGTAGCCGTAGTTATAGTAGCATTATAAATAACTGAAGCACTAATAATAGAGGTGGAAATAGTTATAGTAGTAGAATAAATAACAGTAGCATTAAAAGTAGTAGTAGTAGTAGTAGAAGTACTTTGAGTCTGGTTCCTCTCAAGGTTTCTTCCTTATATCATCTCAAGGAGTTTTTCCTCTCCATCGCCTCCAGCTTGCTCATTAGGGATAAATGTTAGGGATAAATAGTAACTTAACTTTAATCTTTATCATTTATTTCTATGTTTCTATATTTCTGTAAAGCTGCTTGGGGACAATGTCCATTGTTAAAAGCACTATACAAATAAATTGAATAAAAAATTGAAAAAATAGAAGTAGTAATAGTAGCAGTAGGACAAATAACAATAGCACTAATAGTAGTAGTAGTAGTAGTAGTAGTAGTAGTAGGACCAGTAGCAGTAGTAATATTGGTAGTAGAATAAATAACAGTAGCACTACTAGTAGAAATAGTAGTAGTAGTAGTAGTAGTAGTAGTAGTAGTAGTAGTAGTAGTAGGACAAGTAGCAGTAGTAATAGAAGTAGTAATAGTAGTAGGAGAATAAATAACAGTAGCACTACTAGTAGAAGTAGTACTAGTAGTATTAGAAGTAGGAGAAAAAGTAGCAGTAGTAATAGTAGTAGTAATAATAGCAGTAGAATCAATAACATAGCACTACTAGTAGAAATAGTACAAGTACTAGTAGTAGTAGCAGTAATAGTAGTAGTAGTAGTAGGACAAGTAACATAGTAATAGTTGTAGTAGAATAAATAACAGTAGCACTACTAGTTGAAGTAGTAGTAGTACTAGTAGTAGTAGTAGTTGGACCAGTAGCAGTAGTAATATTGGTAGTAGAATAAATAACAGTAGCACTACTAGTAGAAATAGTAGTAGTAGTAGTAGTAGTAGTAGGACAAGTAGCAGTAGTAATAGAAGTAGTAATAGTAGTAGGAGAATAAATAACAGTAGCACTACTAGTAGAAGTAGTACTAGTAGTATTAGAAGTAGGAGAAAAAGTAGCAGTAGTAATAGTAGTAGTAATAATAGCAGTAGAATCAATAACATAGCACTACTAGTAGAAATAGTACTAGTACTAGTAGTAGTAGCAGTAATAGTAGTAGTAGTAGGACAAGTAACATAGTAA
The DNA here is from genome assembly GCA_033459395.1 of Hemibagrus guttatus. Taxonomy (NCBI): domain Eukaryota; kingdom Metazoa; phylum Chordata; class Actinopteri; order Siluriformes; family Bagridae; genus Hemibagrus; species Hemibagrus guttatus. Next base: position 21,739,268 of record JAUCMX010000017.1, read on the forward strand.
TAGTTGTAGTAGAATAAATAACAGTAGTACTACTAGTTGAAGTAGTAGTAGTACTAGTAGTAGTAGTAGTTGGACCAGTAGCAGTAGTAAAATTGGTAGTAGAATAAATAACAGTAGCACTACTAGTAGAAATAGTAGTAGTAGTAGTAGTAGTAGTAGTAGTAGTAGGACAAGTAGCAGTAGTAATAGAAGTAGTAATAGTAGTAGGAGAATAAATAACAGTAGCACTACTAGTAGAAGTAGTACTAGTAGTATTAGAAGTAGGAGAAAAAGTAGCAGTAGTAATAGTAGTAGTAATAATAGCAGTAGAATCAATAACATAGCACTACTAGTAGAAATAGTACTAGTACTAGTAGTAGTAGTAGTAGTAGGACAAGTAACATAGTAATAGTTGTAGTAGAATAAATAACAGTAGCACTACTAGTTGAAGTAGTAGTAGTACTAGTAGTAGTAGTAGTAGTTGGACCAGTAGCAGTAGTAATATTGATAGTAGAATAAATAACAGTAGCACTACTAGTAGAAATAGTAGTAGTAGTAGTAGTAGTAGTAGTAGTAGTAGTAGTAGTTGGACCAGTAGCAGTAGTAATATTGGTAGCAGAATAAATAACAGCAGCACTACTAGTAGAAATAGTAGTAGTAGTAGTAGGACAAGTAGCAGTAGTAATAGAAGTAGTAATAGTAGTAGGAGAATGAATAACAGTAGCACTACTAGTAGAAGTAGTACTAGTAGTATTGGAGAAAATGTAGCAGTAGTAATAGTAGTAGTAATAATAGCAGTAGAATAAATAACAGTAGCACTACTAGTAGAAATAGTAGGAGTAGTAGTAGTAGTACTAGTAGTAGGACTAGTAGCAGTAGTAATAGAATTAGTAATAGTAGTAGTAGGAGCAGCTAATGGTTAAGTGGATAAGGCTCTAGGCAGCAACAGTTGTCTGTTAATAGGACAAATAAAACAGTTGCACTACTAGTAGAGGTAGTAGACACAGTAATAGTTGCAGAAGGTCAAATAACAGTAGTAGCAGCAGTAGTAATAGTAGTATTAGGATAGATAACAGTAGTAGAAGAAGTAATAGGACAAGTAGAAGTAGTAGTCAAAATAATCTTTAAACTGTTGTTTTGATATTCATTCTCTATGAAGTACCCTTTGTAGTACCTCCAAGTACCCCTAGGGTAAAGACACAGACAGATGTTTAGCAGATGTGTCTGTACACGTATCAATTCTTCCTTCTGGATTTCTGATATATATTCAGAGAGACATGAAGTAAAAGAACATTATCTCAGATATCTGGGGCTTTTCATGCAGCATGAACACGGAGAGTGGAGTCTCGCTGAACCCCATGGCTCCATCTCTTTTCTCTGATTTTAAGCACACCACTTTTGTTCACGCTCGCTCTCTCTCTCTTTCCTTTTGTTCACCCTGAATAACCAAGCCGTTTTTCCTCTAAGTGCTTTTGCTCACTTCGCAAAGGTCTCTCTCATTAAAGAAATGCATGAGCACCTAGTCTTCTGCCAGTGTTTGTCCCTTTCCGCTACTTTAATGTATCTAAATGGCTCGATAATGGTGCTTTTTAGGACCTTACAAAAATGTGGGCTTTTTTTGTTGTTGTTTTTTGGAACAGATTTAGATTTAGCCTGAAGATGCATTTGGAAAAGGAGTAGGGAGGTGGGATTTGATTTATTTTATTTTATTTTATCTTATCTTATCTTATCTTATCTTATCTTATCTTATCTTATCTTATTTTATTTTATTTTATTTTATTTTATTTATTATTTTTTTTCTTATATATTTTATTTTATTTTGAATGCCACACAAAATAAAATATATAAGAAAAAAATAAATAAAATAAATAA
>JAUCMX010000017.1:21746118-21761118 GCA_033459395.1 Hemibagrus guttatus
TTTGCAAAAACAGCCTTCATGTCACAGATGCACTGACCACAGCCACTCAACCACGCCCCCAATCACCAGACACCAGTCACCGAACTCGTCACTTCCCTTCGTTCCGTACTTCAACTTTCACTCACTTCATCTGCCTCTGCCTGTCCCATGGTCGTACCGGCAGCATATTCGGATTAGGTGTCAGAGTATCATGGTTTTCTGATGCAGTGCCAGCTATATTTCGAAATGCTTCCCCATCTGTTCTCTGGAGACAATCGCGTTCATCATTTTTCTGCTGTCAGGAAAGGCTCGTCGATGGGCAGAGTCACTGTGGACCTCCGGTAATCCGGTAAGTCCGGTAATCCACTCCCTTGACTCATTTGTAGTGCACTTTAAGGACGTGTTTGGTACTAGCACTTCAGCCTTATCCATGCATTACAAGCTGTTTAGTCTATAGCAAGCCGATCGGACCATCCACAAATACACCCTTCATTTCCGCACACTAGTGGCCTCCAGCGGCTGGAACGAAATACAATTACTATCAGCTTACCAGCGTGGTTTAAATCCCAAGATCTGACAGCAGATGGAGATTTATGATGATGCAATAGGACTGGAACACTTCATGTTAAAAGCCCAGCATGTCTCGCAACACCTTTTAGCGGTCTCCATCAAGGAAAAGACTCCTTTGGACACCTCACCCTCTAGTGGCTCCCCAGCACCAGAACCAACGCAGACAGATCAATACCACCTATCCGCCGACGAATGCCAATGTCGTATCCGTCAAAGGCTATGCCTGTACTTTGGAGAAAATGACCATCTACTTCAAACCTGCCTAGTCCGTCCTCCACGCCCAGCGGTGAGTACTGTCCATATCAATTTTGTTGTGACTAACACACGATATCATGATGCTGTGTTAATCTATGCCTTTCAAACTTTCCCAGTCAAAGTCCTCTTCGATTCTGGTTCATCTGGGAATTTCATCTCTTCATATCTACTGTCTACCTGTAATATTCCTCGCCAAAGAAATCCCACTCAATACCAGATCACCATGATCCAAGGAAAGCCGCTGGGCAACGGGCTGGTGCAGTGGAATTAACTCTTTGTACTGGCTGCCTTCCTGAGGAGATGATATCTCTGCTGGATCTGGATAGCTTCTTCTTTGTGGCCAAGAACGATGGAGGGCTTCAATCTTGTATTGACTACCGCATTCTCAACTCCCAGATGGCAAAGTTTGCTTGCCCCCTACCTCTAGTTGCTGTACTGCGGCCCTCGAGGAACTACGTGGAGCTCACATTTTCTACAAGCTAGACCTCTGTAGCCCATACAACCTCAGCCGCATCTGTCAGGGAGATGAGTGGAAAATGGCCTTCATCACTCCATCCGGGCACTATGAATATCGGGTCATGTCGAATGGATTCTCTAACGCTTAAACCCTAGACAAGCTTGTTGGGCGCTATTTTTTTTACCCGCTTCAACTTCACTATCACCTACTGTCACGGACATAAAAATGTCAAGGCTGATGGTCTTTCTAGAATCCACTCACCAGATCCTAAGAACCTGAATCCATACTCCCTCCAGACCCTTTTGTATGTCCCATCACCTGGTCGCTTGACAATGACATTCGTGCTGTCACCGAAGAGGAACCCGCTCGGCTGGGAGGTCTGGAAGGTAGAACATATGTGCCAACATCCTTACGTATTTCCCTTCTGGACTCTGTACATGCATCTCCAATATCCAGCCATCCATGCAGGCAGCGAACCCTCTCACTCCTCAGGGAAAGGTATTGGTGGCCCAACATGGCCCAGTATGTTGCCCACTTCGTAAAAGGTTGCTCAGTCTATGCCATGATCTCCACACCATGTCGTCTGCCTGAGGGTAAGCTAGTACCTCTCCCAACTCCGCACCAGCCTTGGTCCCACCTAGGCGTCAAATTTGCCACTGACTTACCAGCTTCAAATGGCTTCACCACTATCCTTGTTGTAGTAGATCGATTCTCCAAGGCCTGTAAACTCATCCCACTCATAGGTCTACCTACAGCCCTGGAAACGGCAGAGGCCCTCTTCATCAACATCTTCAGACACTTTGGTATTCCTGAGGACATTGCGTCTTATAGAGGGCCTCAATTCATTTCCAGGGTATGGTGTGGATTCTTTAGGCTGCTCGGAGTGTCTGTGAGTCTATCCTCTGGGTATCACCCGCAGATGAATGGCTAGACCGAGAGTAAAATCCAAAAGATTGGGCGCTAACTCAGGGCCTACTGCCACAACCACCAGCACAGCTGGTGACATCCACCCGAGACATCCACCTGAGACTCCCCTGCAAGAAGCTGAATCCCTGCTTCATAGGTCCCTTCATCATCTTGAGCCAAATGAAGTGACCTATGAACTCCAACTTCCCAGTCAATACCGCATTTCACCAATCTTCCATGTTTCCCTACTCAAACCATTCACTGATCCTGTTCTTCCTCCTTCCACAGAACCAGAGGTACCTCCTTTGTCCGAGGTCGATACTGATGACACTGTCTACCAGGTCCGGGAAGTCGTGAACTCCAGGCGACGAGGTGGCTGTCTTCATTACCTTGTCGACTGGGAAGGGTATGGTCCCGAGGAGAGATCTAGGGTGGATTGGCACGATATTCTTGACCGCTCGCTACTCCAGGAATTCAGTATCAGTACCACACAGACCGTCCTGCTCCCAGAGGCCGCGGTAGTTCTCGTCATCATTCCCAGACATCTGCAGATGCCCGTGGGGGAGGGGGTACTGTCACGGATGCACCGACCACAGCTACTCAACCACGCCCCCAATCACCAGAACACTATATAGCACCCTCACTCCACAGAGTCATCGGCTGGCATTATGGTTACTTCCTCTGACTTCTCTTCTTGCCTGTGAATCTGTTGGATTTACCTTCGCTACTCCCACTGAACTCATCTCCTGTGGGACTTTGACTTTTGCTCTACATCGAGTGTTTCAGAGAAGAAATTAATTTCAATCATTTTTTGAAATTTTTAATTATTTTTCTGAATTGCCTTTTCAGTTCCAGTTTTGTTTACTTCACTGTATCATCACAGTTTGATCTACTCAATAAAGAGCACTTTACTTACCTGCTTCTTCATGGCCTTCAGCCTTGGTGATTTGTGACACTTCAATTCTGGAAACTTTGGGACTATTTATTTATTTATTTGTTTGTCATAAAATATATTATGTAACAAACATTAATGTGCTGCAAATCAAACTCTTTTTTATAGAGCTCCATAACTAACTAACTAACTAACTAACTATTTGCCTAAATAAACAAATCACTTTAAAAAGCTTTTATTGAATATCACATTATTTGTGTCACAAAACTGCTGAGCTGACGGAAGCACGCTGTTCGTGCCGGTGTAGAGGAATCAGACCCAACACGGAGATAGACGGCAGACAGGGGTTTTATTAAACAAAAGAACATAGAATCACGCAGACATTACACAAAGACGAGGACTGGCAAACTAATGCAGACAGACGGCCACTATAAATAAGGAACATAATCACAGACACATTAGGAACAGGTGAACACAGGCATGAACACATTAGGAAAAGGCGTGGCTAAAACAAACACATGACTAAATACACAAAACCCCTGCTGAAGGCCCCCTAGTGGTCCATCGGGGGCACTTGCCCCCGTAACAGTACCCCCCCCACGGCGTGGCTCCCGACGCGCCAACCCCTCTCCCTAGTCCGGAAAAACCTTCAGTCCAGGGAAACACAGAGAGGAGCGAAGAACACGGAGAGGCAACAAGGGGGGGGAGCGAGGAGCAAGGCGAGGCAAGTGGGGGGAGCAAGGAGCAAGGCAAGGTAGGTGACGGGAGCGAGGAACACGGCAAGGTGAGTGGGAGGAGCGAGGAGCAAGGCGAGGCAAGTGGGGGGAGCAACGGGCACGGCGGTAAGGCCAGAGGGTCCCAAACAACGTCCACAGCTGAGCAGAAGCGCCGAGCGACATCCACCACCGAGCAGGAGGGCCGAGCGATGTCTACCGCTGAGCAGCAGAGCCAAGTGACGTCCACCGCTGAGCAGCAGCACCGAGCGACATCCCCTGACGCGTAGTCAAACTGAGTGACGACCTCAGCCCGGCTGGGCCGAAAACCCCCAAAGGGAGGGAGGGAGGGAGGTGTGGCCGGCGATCTCCTCCGCCGATGAGGAGTGAGGAGGAGCGAGTCCCGGCAAAGACGAAGACGAAGAAGGTCCGATTGGGGCCATCCTCCGCCGACGGAAGTGAGGCGGCGTCCTGTACAGAAGAAGAACAGAAGAAGAGGGTCGCCCCCCACAGGGCATAGAGGTGGAGCGATGTACCCATACTTGAAGAAGAAAAAAAAAAATTCCACACTGGAAACCTCACCGGAACAGGGAAACAGGTTCGTAGGGATGAAAGAAAAAAAAATCTCACTCCGGAAAAAATAAACTCAAAAAACAGAAGCGAGGGCAGCCGGTACTCCACTCCGCTAATGGAAGTGAGGTAATACCCTCCACGGAGAACCGGAAGTGGAGCTGTATTCCTCCCAGGGAAAAAAGCGGAGCAAGTACCGGCAAAAAAGAAAAAAAATGCAGGTTAAAAACATCTTTCCACTGCGAAGGAGAACAGACGCGGAAAGATGTGCCGGAGAGAAAAAAAAATCAAAAACGGGTGCGTTCTAGGGAGAGCAGGAAGAAAGGAAGCCTCGCATACCTCGCGCCGCGTTGGGTCTGTACGGTTAAGGCTAGTCCTTCTGTCACAAAACTGCTGAGCTGACGGAAGCACGCTGTTCGTGCCGGTGTAGAGGAATCAGACCCAACGCGGAGATAGACGGCAGACAGGGGTTTATTAAACAAAAGAACATAGAATCACACAGACATTACACAAAGACGTGGACTGGCAAAGTAATGCAGACAGACGGCCACTATAAATAAGGAACATAATCACAGACATATTAGGAACAGGTGAACACAGGCATGAACACATTAGGAAAAGGCGTGGCTAAAACAAACACATGACTAAATACACAAAACCCCTGCTGAAGGCCCCCTAGTGGTCCATCGGGGGCACTTGCCCCCGTAACAATTTGATTGAGAATGTCAAATTCTTCTTCTTCTTCTTTCGGCTTTTCCCTTCAGGGGTCGCCACAGCGAATCATCTCTCTCCACCTATCCCTATCTTCTGCATCCTCAACACTTGCACCCACTAGCTTCATATGCTCATTAATTCCATCCATATACCTCCTCTTTGGCCTTCCTCTTTGCCTCCTGCCTGGCAGCTCCATGTCCAACATTCTCCTACCAATATACTCACTCTCCCTCCTCTGAACATGTCCAAACCATCTTAATCTGGCCTCCCTAACTTTGTCCCCCAAACGTCCAACATGAGCTGTCCCTCTGATGTACTCGTTCCTAATCCTGTCCAATCTTGTCACTCCCAAAGAGAACCTCAACATCTTCAGCTCTGCTACCTCTAGCTCTGACTCCTGTCTCTTCCTCAGTGACACTGTCTCTAAACCATACAGCATGGCCGGTCTCACCACTGTCCTGTACACCTTCCCCTTGATTCTCGCTGATATTTTCCTATCACAGATTGAGAATGTCAAATTACATGAGATAAAAGTTTAGCTGTGTTTCTGTCTACCACATTACTGTTTCTATAGTAACATTCACAGGGACTTATTTGTAACAGATTACAAACATTTTAGATTGTTCCTACAGTGAAATTTTCTGTATGGCGTGGTTTATTTAACGCTTATGGAAGGAGTCTCCAGTGTCGGAGGTCAGAGGTAAAGACATAGAAGTTTTCTGGCATTTTGTGCTTTCACTATAACAATAAGAACAGGAATTCACCCTTGTAACTATAGACAGCTAAAAAAGGAGGATCTGTCATTTTCTGATGAATATAAAACATTGTCAGTGCCCTGTTGTGTTTCATTGCTTCTATGAATGTTTCAAGTGTTTCTCTCTCAGAAATACTCACCAGTAAGAAGAAATCCTAAAAGAACTCTTTTCCTAAGAGCGCCTGTGAGACGATATTAATTAGACTTCCTCCTTTATCCATTCGCAGAACCCTTGAGAAACCTTTTTTTTTTTTTTTACAGTATACCATTATAAATTGACATCATTGTCATATTTTAGACGTCTATAGACCAGAAGCCTCCAGAGATCCTCCTTTAAAGGGCATTGGAACATATTAGAGGCAGAAGCTCAGTGAGGATCCGTGTGTATAAGGGTTTATACAGATCTGGGCAGAGCAAATGAAAAGAAAATAGAACATTTATAAATGTTAAAGCAGGCAAAGGTCATAAACACGATAATCCAAAGTAAACTTGGCAGTCGGGTAAACCAGAGGACAATCCAAAACAAACACGGCAATGGTCAAAACAAAGTGAGGTAGCGTACGGATACAAAGAGGCAGAATTGAGTCCAATGCGAGGTATGGCAAGACTTCGCAAAAAGAGATTGAGGTTTGTTTCAATATTTGACTAGAACACTTAAAAGAAAAAAAAACTCAGAAAGTTTGGATGGTCTCCTAATCAACATGTCTGCTCACAACAACACCAGTAAACAAACCAGCTCTTCTTTATTTGTAAATGAATACTGTAAGTATTTGTTTTATGTCCATCAGCATACAAACATATTCTCAAATCTCAGGCTGTGTTTACACATGGCATTAAAATGTATCTGGATGTTGTCCACATATGCATTGAAAAGATGAGTGTAAACACGTTTGTGATCAGAATGTTATCCAATCGAGTGCCCCAGTTCGGAGGAAGTCAAGGACGCATTGTGATCAGATGTTAGTATCTAACTAAAGGGTGAAAAATAGAACAGACCACCCATGCCACCAATCTGTCAAAAAAAAAGAACGCCCAAAAAATCACCTAGCTTTTGTATGCACGCTAAAGGCAATGTTGCTATCGTGTGTTGACTCTTTTGAAACAGCTTTCGCTGACTAAAAAAACGCTTTGGTTGGCTTTGCTTGGCTTTCCACTGATGCAAACAAGTTCTAAACAGCTCCCAAATGTACGCACAACTTACCCGGCGTTCGGTTCGTTCGTTTGCCGAAGATGCTTCGTATGCTGATGCGAATTTCTTACAAAATTTAAATCTAAGCACAATCCAGCCATCATGTTTACATTCACAGCTCAACATCACACAAAACCCCACCCACTATCATTATTCTTCCTTCTCTCTCCCAAATCGCTGCATATAGCTGTGCGGTTTTACAATACAATCGAAGGTGGAGTAGTATAATGAAAGAGTAGTATAATGGAAAGTTCACTTTTGCACCTGAAAGGTGCAGAACCGTTCATTCTCTGTAAAGAACACACATTTTCCATACCACAGCTGGCAACGATCCCGGACTCTGGAGCTTTTTTTTTTTACTGTTTCCATTACTCCAGCTATCCACCTTAGTAAAATTTAAAACCTCCTTATTTTATCCTTCTAATTTTATGAGATTTGTAAAATCTCCTGCGACTGAAAATGGTGTTTAAAAGAAAACCCACCACTTCAGGTCAACTTTGAGGAGCCATTTTAAATATTGCACAGAACCGAATCAGAATCAGATATCCAGACACAGAAGCCACGTAATGTTAAAAAGTTTAAATGCATTGTGTCCTAATTGGCTGATGATCCGGTTTGATTGATTACGCCAATCGCATTTTAATGCCAGTGTAAACACAGCCTATGTATGTAAATTTGTAGCTATGTAGTTAACTAACGAATGAATGAATATATGAATGAATGAATGAATGAATGAATGAAAGAAAGAAAAAGTCTACAGTTCTCAGCAGTTTCCTCCTAATTAAAAACCTCAGCACATTTTACTTTGGTAAACAACAACACTTTCTTTTACCAGTTTATTATTAGTCTTCGGGTTAAGTCCCTGTGAATGAGCTGTTACTATAGAAACAATAACACAGTGGAAGCAGTGAATTACTCAACGTCTCTCGTTCATATTACAGCCAGAATTACTTTCTGAGTCCTCCTACACGAACATAATAACGCACAGCTTCTAATTCGAGAATTTAACCATGCCATGGTCTACCACATGCAGTATTTATACAACTCATCATAGAGATAAAAGATCTGCTATTAACACAACTTGGGCTTTTTTTCTTGTCAGACTTTTTTTACTTCAAGACACAAAACCACTAGCACTTTTTCCCATTTTAATGCACCTTAGCCTGCCTTTATATTTCCTCAAATCTTTTTTTTTCTCACATCGATTGCTGTACTGTGCCTCACTCAACAGCAGCTTACCTCATACCTGTAAGTGGTTTTGAGAAACATGAATGCTCTCTCAGTTACTCGTCCATTGGGCTAATGATTTCTGGATTGTATTTGCCTGTATTTCTCTGTAAATCGTATCGCAGGGCCATTTTCATAGAGTGCGGGCGTAAATTAGTGCCGATGTTTGCCGCTTCACCGCTTCACTTTAACACGACTTAACACCATGACACGGTCATTTAGTTAGCGTCAAGGTCACAAAGCTCGGCTGTGGAGCAATTAGCATGAGAGCAAGTGTGGAATAACATGAAGGTGACATATCAAGGCTCAAAAGAAGGAAGCTTCAGTGTGTAATTATTGTTATTATTATTATTATTGTTATTTTTGCTTGTTCTGAACAGTTGAGGGTTGTTTATGTCTTAAAACGGTTCTCATTTGGAGCACTTTTAGCTTTCCCCAAACTCTAAATACATTTTAACAGCTAGCTAAAAACGGATCTGTGCCTTTTTTACAGCTCTAAATTTTTTCATTATTCCCACTCTGTTAAGACCAAATTTCCATTTCATGGAAATCCATCTCTGAGAAGCTCCTTCTTCACTGTTACACATGGTGATAGTAGCATCATGATGAGTCTTACACACAGACACTTTAATTCTACACATTTTACTTTTTTTTTTTTTTTTAAATTATCCACACCATTTAACTAATTATGTGACTTCTGATACTCTAGAACAAATTTAAGAACGAGTAAATACTATGAAATGCAATGACACCTTTTTGGATTTTACTACTACTATTAGTGCTACTGTTTGGTTGTAATTATGTTATTACATTGTAATTATATGGCAACCAACTAGTTAATATACTTTTTTTATTTAATATTTTTATTCATTTCCACTTGGGATTCCCTCCCTCTATTTTCACTTGAATATTCTTTTCACACTTATCCTTTTTTTTTTTGTACATTAGTACATTCTTTTATTTTTAATTTATTAATTAAAAAAATTATTTAAAAAACACCATTTATTTATTTTTTAATTTATCTAAACTTCTGATTTTTGGTGGAATGTTTTTTTCAATCTGTTTTCACATGATTAAAATTTTTTTCACCATTTTTTCTTTTCTCTTATTCTATTTTTTTTATTTTATTTATTTTATTTATTTCATTTATTATTTAAATTTTTTTTAGTTTTCATTTATTTTTATTTTATTTTTTATTTTTCATTTTATTTTTCATTTTATTTTACTTTTATTTTATTTTTCCTTTATTTTAAAATGTGATTATATATTTTTCACATTTTTATACAGTTTGATTTTTTTTTTCACTGGATATTTTTCCTTTTATTTTTGTACATAATTTGTTTTTTATTAATTTCTTTGATTGATCGTTACATGCCTAAATTATTGCCTTATTTTTTTTATATATTTATATTCATAATTGCTTTTTTTTAAATAAATGGATACTTTTAAATATGATCCCATATCGTTCACATGAAATCACGTACTTTTTCTTGAATTCACGTGTACAATTTTTCGTGCACTGAACATGTCAGAGTACACGTTCACCAGTTTTCACATCATCACATGAAACAAACTTTTCATAACATGTGAAATGTATGATATTTACTGTAGACATATTCCACAGTGAAATGGGTTCATGACCCAAGAGTCAGAAAAGGTTCTCTGAGAGACAGAACTGGAGAGAGAGATGAAAATGTAGCGTTATATCTGTTGCCTCGGATCCTGCTCAATTACACTGATAATATTCTTTCACGTTCAAGGTCAAACCACAAAGTATTATCCTCTTATTTATATCTGTTCTCTCTAGGATCAGACTTTTTCCCCATCCTATCTGATCACACGAGAACAAAATCAAACCAATCCCAGCAAAACATCTCACTCAGATGTTTTATGGATGTTCCCTCAGAAGAAAGAAGGCTGGAGAAACAGTGACCTTGTCTTTTCTGCACTGAGCCTGGGTGATTTTTAGATTATTTCAAGCTAAAAAAAAAATATAAAAGAGCCAAACGCTTTCATCAGTCAGTCAGAAGAGCTCTGCTGAGACACTGTGAAGGAAAAGATGAGAGGGAGAAAATAAAAATCATTCATGTTGTCTTGAAAAACATAACTGGTCATTGGATGGGGATGATGATATCCTTCGGCCCGGCCGTTAGAGAGGAAGACACTTCATTTTTTCCGTGAAGGCTGTAACACGTAAGCAGAGCTGAAACACTCACTGAGGAGGACAAAGCGAAGGATAGATGTCAGTCTGACACCATTTTGGTGCCTAGAACAACGCCGAACTTCTGAAAGTGAAGTTTAGTTCATGGAAATTCCTCTATTGTCTCTTTCTCTCTTTCTTTTGTTTGCGTCATGTGACGTCATGGTGTTTAGCGGCTGCCTTTTTTTTTTTTTTTTTTTTTTTTTTTCATTTATAGTAGAAAAACAAGTTTACTAACAATTCACTACATTCAGGACGACTTCAACAAGCAGCAGTGGAGCAGGTTTTCTGTAATGATGCCTCGTTGCAAGATAAATTACAGGATGTTAGCTAGCATGTTACATTAGAGGATGGTTACAGTATCCTATAGCTAGTTACAGTAAGAGAAATTCTACATTCGGTTAGCTAGCTAGTTAAATTAGAAGACAACTATAATAGCTAGTTACATTAAGGAAAAAAACCTACGGAATGTTAGCTAGCTAGTTACATTAAAGGAAAACCTGCATAATTTTAGCTATCTAGTTACATAAAGGGAATACAATAGGATGTTAGCTAGCTAGATATATTAAGGGAAAACCTACAGGATGTTAGCTAGTTAGTTACATAAGTGGACAACAACAGGATGTGAGCTAGCCAGATATATAAAGAGAAAACCTACAGGATGTTAGCTAGCTAGTTATATTAAGAGAAAATGTATAGTAGGTTAGCTAGCTAGTTACATTAAGAGGAAATCAAAAGGACATTAACTAGCTAGTTACATTAGAAGATGGCTACAGTATTGTATAGCTAGTTACATTAAGATAAATTACAAAATACATGATTTTAGATAGTCTAGTTACATTAGGGGACAACAACAGGATGTTAGCTAGCCAAATATATTAAGGGAAAACATACAGGGTGTTAGCTAGCTAGTTACATTAAGAGAAAATCTACAGTAGGTTAGCTAGCAGGTTAAATTAGTGTACAACTATAATACTTAGCTAACTAGTTACATTAAGGAAATAAACCTACAGGATGTTAGCCAGCTAGTTATATTAAGAGACATATGTTCTACACATGTCCATGAGGGTTTCCTGAGTTTCTCAGTTTTCTCCTTCTGCCCAAAAACCTTCTAGTGCATGGATTAATGACAATAAATTGCACTGAGGTGTGTGGGACACTGTAGCATCTTATCCGAAGCATATTCCCATCTCACACACAGTGTTCCTGGGATCGGCTCCACCCTGCATGACCGGGATAATAATCTTACTTCAGGCTTGCTGAAAAAAGTCTCCATGTAGCCTTTTCTTTTTCTCAATAGTGTAAGAGGAAACCACACGGGCAGATCTTCACACAATCAATGTCCTGCTTTAACCAGAGCAGATCAGAAATGTCAGTGTGGAGCTCAAGAAAAGACAAATTCATGTATCCAGAGACATGTGATCTGCCAAAACCCCGCTAGCTCACACACCCGCGGCAATGAATTCACGTTTCATAACGCAAAGCTCCTTCATCGACCTGAAGTGAACCCTTTAGAGCGGAAGTGGGGAAAGGGGGGGGGGGGGGTAGAGGTGGGGGTTGTTATTTGTAGTCGTCTTGTCCGGCTGCTCTGTTAGTGATGATCTGACCTTTTATGTCCTCATCGATGAAATTGAGCTCTGTCTGATTGCATAAAGCAGAATAAACTGGAAGAATGGGAGGCCTCGGTGCGCTCAGCCAGTGTCTGAGCAGAGTTCAAAAACAGGTCCAGTCCTGAAGGGAAAGACAGCAGATGCGGTATAATTGAGTTTTCGGCCTTCAAATGAACAGATTTATATATAGCTTATGTATTTCATATGAAAAGGAAAATATCCTTTTATAGCCTCTGATTGCATTCCCGTACCTTGATGTCCGTGAACTTTGGCTCACCCGGTTCTGACTCGATTTAAAATGGACACAGAGCATTTTTCTGAAATGGCAGCCGTTATATGAAACTGGTATACAAACACACAGGTCCAGTTTGAGCAAAACTGCACAGTGCAATTTATACCACAGAGCTGACAGAGATTTATTTTCTAGAAAAGAAACAAATCACAGGTTTATATTAATGTGCTTGTTCTGATATGTTATTGTTTCTATAGCAACAGCTTATTCATAGGGGCCATCTTACCTCGTAACTAGCTACATGAGGGAACTACAGCATGTTAGCTAGCTAGATGTATTAAGGGATAACTACAGCATGTTAGCTAGCTAGTTATATTAAGAGAAAATCTACAGCAGGTTAGCAAGTTGGTTAAATTAGGGGACAAGTATAATACTTAGCTAGCTAGTTACATTAAGGGAAAACATGCAGCATGTTAGCCAGCTAGTTATATTAAGGGACAACTATAGCGTGTGGTAAATTGTGTGTGGTAAATTGAGTGTGTGTGCCCTGCGATGGGTTGGCACTCCGTCCAGGGTGTATCCTGCCTTGATGCCCAATGACGCCTGAGATAGGCACAGGCTCCCTGTGACCCGAGAGTAGATCGGATAAGCGGCAGACAATGAATGAATGAACTACAGTCGTTCCCTCAGCAGCTTCCCTTTTTACTCAAAAACAAACACATTCTTGTCACATTACAGATGAAGTGTGACATCGTAAAAAACTCCTAGCTGCTCAAACCGCACACGTTTCATGTTCTAATAATAAAATAATGATACTTGTAGTCAGACTAAAACAAAGTTAAATAAAGGGGGTGATTTTGATCTTAATAGTGGTTACTGCTCCCCTGCTCGCTGCTGTCAGCTGTGGTCTCTTCATCAGAGTGAAACCAGGACTTTATGGAATTCCACACTGTCACTTTGACTCGACCCGATCTGACAGCTCACACCAGAGACGCCTCCATTATGCTCCTTATATTATAATAACTGCCCCAGACCAAGCGAGGAGTTGAGCCATGGGTGTGTTTTTTTTTTCTCTCTGTGTCACCGTGGATATAATCGCTCATTCCGCTCATTAACACGTTCACTTATTTATGGTCCAAACCACAGAAACGAACCGGTGGAGATTTGAGACACAGCCTTCCTCACGAGGCATCCTGTCACATCTACATATTTTTTAATTGCGCATAACTCAAGTCTTCAACCGTCACATCCAATCAGAGAGACGCCCGAGTGTTTCCTGACATCTGTCAGCATTAAATCTCCAATTAAATTCCCTGGATCTTCTTCTTCTTCTTCTTCTTCTACTTCTTCTTCTTCTTCTTCTTCTACTTCCTCTTCTTCATACTTCTTCTTCTTCTTCTACTTCTTCTTCTGCTTCTTCTTTTTCTTCTTTTTCTTCTTCTTCTTCTTATTATTTTTCTTCTTCTTCTTCTTCTTCTTCTTCTTCTTCTACTTCATCTTCTTCTTCTTCTTCTTCTTCTTCTTCTACTTCTTCTTATTTTTATTTTTATTCCACTTGTTCTTCTTCTTCATACTCTTCTTCTTCTTCTACTTCTTCTTCTTTTTCTTCTTCTTCTTCTTCTTCTACTTCCTCTTCTTCATACTTCTTCTTCTTCTTCTACTTCTTCTTCTGCTTCTTCTTTTTCTTCTTCTTCTTCTTCTTATTTTTCTTCTTCTTCTTCTTCTTTTTCTTCTTCTTTTTCTTCTTCTTTTTCTTCTTCTTCTTCTTCTTTTTCTTCTACTTCCTCTTCTTCATACTTCTTCTTCTTCTTCTTCTTCTTCTTATTATTATTTTTCTTCTTCTTCTTCTTCTTCTTCTTCTTCATACTTCTTCTTCTGCTTCTTCTTTTTCTTCTTCTTCTTCTTTTTCTTCTTCTTCTTCTTATTTTTCTTCTTCTTCTTCCTCTTCACCTTGTGCACATTACATGACTTAAAAAAGTAAAAAAAAAATTATTTTAGGAAAATAATACTAAATGGATGAACATAGAGATGAATATATTTAAAAAATGCTTTTTAAAATGAGTGAAATTTGTACTTATTTTAGAATTTATTAAGAATGTTTTTGGGAGATTAAATAAAAATGGTAATAAGAATTAAATTATTCCCTGACTAATTTATGACAGTGTACAACTTTTAAAAATAACAACAATAATTAAGTACTCTAGGTGGCACGGTGGCTTACTGGTTAGCACGATCGCCTCATACCTCCACCGTCCTGGGTTTGAGTCTTGCTCCTGCTTGGTGGGTTTCATCTAAAGACATGCTTCTAGATTGATTGGACTCCCTAAATTGCCCGTAGTGTGTGTGCCCTGTGATGGGTTGGTTCTCTGTCCAGGGTGTATCCTGCCTTGATACCTGATGACACCTGAGATGGCACAGGCTCCCCATGACCTGATGATGGATTGGAAAAAATGCAGACTTATTTATTTTACTTTATTTTATGCCCATTTTTGCCATTTTTCTTGAAGGTACCAATAATTTTGGAGCAGGCTGTAAACAAATATTTTTTACTATTTCTCGTACAAATGAAAAGCAAATGGAAAATTTCACCAAAAAAGTGCATTATGCATCACAACACATTTTTATTTTGGTGCAATGTTGAAGTTTGGGTTGTTTAAGACGAAACACAGATTAGTAAAGATTTATCATTTATATATTTTGAGAAATGTGAAATAAAAATGAGGAGATTATGG